>VXBL01006287.1:374545-431419 GCA_013400195.1 Aramus guarauna | reverse complement strand
TTTTTTTTTTTTAACAGCAGCAGTTATCGACCTCTCAGTTAAAAGGGAATATATAATTCCTATTCTTATATATACATGTATATACACAGAAGGTTTTTTTGTAAATTATGTATGTTATCTTTAAAGCTGTTAGAGAAACAAAAGTAACATGACAAACTATTTTCCTCTGTTAACATTCCTTTTGGATTGAATTTTCAATTATGTAGACCACTGTGCCCATTTGTTCAAATTACATAAATGTAAACCCACTGTTTCTGGTCTTAAAAGACTTATAGCTCCTCTTGTGCCTGTTAAAAAAATAATTTCCTTTTTTGTTTGTTTATGTCCAAGCTCCTTAAATGATTATCTGTGTGAAAATAAATATTTCAATTATGATTTGCTTTCTAACAAGTGATACTTTTGTTATCTAAAATACAGGAAAACATTTTTTCCTGACTGTACACCTAAGCCATCTACTGAAAAAAAGACTCATTTAAAGGGTTATTGGATTATTTATAACTAACTCAGTGTAGCCAGTTAGTGTCATTTAATCACTGTTTATAATAAATTTCCCAAGCAAACCTTTTCCTCTGTAAGTCACAGGGCGTTTGATAATGGGATGTAATGGGACACTTTGTGTCTTTTCTTTCAGGTGGGTGCACTAAGACTGGTAACACAAAGGAAGAGGCAAAAATGGGAAGAGAGATTGAGGGGACTGCACAAGTGAGTAGGAGATCAGAACATGGAGGAAGTCTGAGGGATGGAGAATCTGGCATGGTAATGACTTATGTATTGACTGAAAATCTGATGTCTTTATTGAAACCTGGATCTCCTGGCTTAGACATGAGAAACACTGTTGCATAAAAAGGAAAATTGCTCATAATCCAGGTCTGATGTGTTGTCAGTTACACAGAGTCTATTGCTGACCACTGAATGATATATATTGACACCAGTTTTAATGCATTGGTCTTAGGAAAAAAAAGACAAATATGAGCCAAAATCAAATACCTCTGAAGTTTGAGGAAGTTTAAATTTGTCACCAGTATGTTCTCTTTGGCCCATTCTATACTTTTTTGAATAGTTAGGCTGGTAAAGGCTGTGACTTTTGCTGGTACAGTGCTATGGGCATGGGTTTTTTTGTGGTGGATATGGGCGCAGAGGAGAAAAAGATCCTTTTGCTGCAATATTAATTTGAAAAATTACTATAAGCCATACCAACATAGGGTAATTTATTTTACTTGCACAACCCGAGTTTTCACTAAATGTCTGCTAGGGTAGGTGTGACAACAAATCCCTTTAAATATAGACAAAAGCTTGTTTTATGTCAGTGGTGAAGGGTCCATAGAGCCCCTTTGAGCATCAGCCAACAGAGGGCACTGCAGCTAGCAGTCTGGATGGTGCCCAGTGGGTTAGGACATACGTTTTCAAAACACTGTTCAGAAAATGTTCATGTAAAACCATTACTAGGTTTTATTTAATAACCTCCTAACCCCCTCTCTCTCTCCTCCTCCTCCCCTGTGTTCCTCTAATGCCTTTTACAGCTCTTGCTGCACAGCGTGAAGCCTTAGAGCTGTATTCATCAATGACTCACACCCTTGCTTAGGGGCCAATTTTCATGGAAGCTATACAGGAAAATCTTGAAATGCACCTATCTCATGCAGGGCACAAGATGATTTCTCTATTCATTACTATTCCAAAAGGACTTGTTGCCCTTTGGAAACGTTCAGATATTACTTACATTTGTGTGTGTATGCATACGTGTGCAGAGCTAACTTGCCTTTAGATTTGAGTGTTCTAAAAATAAAAATGTATTGTTATTATCATTGACACTAGTCAGCTGAAAGGTAACTAAGGACCTGCTTACACTGAGTGGAAGCAGGCAAATGCAAAAGAAAAAGCAACACTGTGCTTTAGATGAGCAAATCCTACTGACTCAAGCACAAAACTTGTTAAAAATCACCCTTTTGTTTGATGCTATGATTAGCAGCCTTCTGAGGAATTTGAGAGTAAGGCCAAGGACTTACTCTGAGAAACCAAACTGCACTTTTGCCTCTAAAAGTTATTCATGTAGGTCAAGGTTATAGTACTTTTTTAAAACACNTGTGACAACAAATCCCTTTAAATATAGACAAAAGCTTGTTTTATGTCAGTGGTGAAGGGTCCATAGAGCCCCTTTGAGCATCAGCCAACAGAGGGCACTGCAGCTAGCAGTCTGGATGGTGCCCAGTGGGTTAGGACATACGTTTTCAAAACACTGTTCAGAAAATGTTCATGTAAAACCATTACTAGGTTTTATTTAATAACCTCCTAACCCCCTCTCTCTCTCCTCCTCCTCCCCTGTGTTCCTCTAATGCCTTTTACAGCTCTTGCTGCACAGCGTGAAGCCTTAGAGCTGTATTCATCAATGACTCACACCCTTGCTTAGGGGCCAATTTTCATGGAAGCTATACAGGAAAATCTTGAAATGCACCTATCTCATGCAGGGCACAAGATGATTTCTCTATTCATTACTATTCCAAAAGGACTTGTTGCCCTTTGGAAACGTTCAGATATTACTTACATTTGTGTGTGTATGCATACGTGTGCAGAGCTAACTTGCCTTTAGATTTGAGTGTTCTAAAAATAAAAATGTATTGTTATTATCATTGACACTAGTCAGCTGAAAGGTAACTAAGGACCTGCTTACACTGAGTGGAAGCAGGCAAATGCAAAAGAAAAAGCAACACTGTGCTTTAGATGAGCAAATCCTACTGACTCAAGCACAAAACTTGTTAAAAATCACCCTTTTGTTTGATGCTATGATTAGCAGCCTTCTGAGGAATTTGAGAGTAAGGCCAAGGACTTACTCTGAGAAACCAAACTGCACTTTTGCCTCTAAAAGTTATTCATGTAGGTCAAGGTTATAGTACTTTTTTAAAACACTAGAAGAAAACATGTTCCTTTCCCTTAAGATATCATATGTTAAGTCAACCTTTTAACTTTGTGGGGGAGAGGGAGATAAAATCGTAGAAATTATTAGCCAAAATGACCTTTCTATTTAAAACCTATCTGACAGGAAGGGAGTCTTTACTGCAAAACTGCCGGTCATAGAATAATTACATTCTGAGGCATTGCTAATTATAGCCAAAATTACTTTAAACAGTTTTGGGGAAGCGACTAGCCTGATACCTACTGCTTAGGATAAAGTAGTTTTATTTACTCATGTACAAAGTAGCTTACATCCCTACAGGATTAAACTAATTGCAATATTTCACTGTAAGTTGTTGTAAAAATTGTGTCATGCAATGATGAATCAGAACTGCTAGGAAAAAAGAGGGTAAAATATACTTTTGCTTTTCATTATTTTTCTAACTTAGGCATTTAAAATCGTAATTATAAAAATAGCATTCTGTTTTTCAAAGAGAATGGAAAAATCTCTTTTTGCAGATCAGGCCTATCCAGTGACATTAATTTGTACCTTCAGTCTGCTCAGGTGAGTTCCTCAGGAATGTGTTAAAGATCAGATTTGGTTTTTCCCTATTTGTGGATATTGGTTGGCCTAATTGAGTTTTGTAATATAACCTTTTGGTTGGCAGGTCAGTTTTTTCCATGCTGTCACGGTTTAACCACAGCCAGTAACTAAGCACATGCACCTGCTTGCTCATCCCTCCTCCTCCAACAGGATGGGGAGGACAATGGAAAAAAAAATCGTGGGTTGAGATAAAGGCAATTTAATAGGATAACAAAGGAAGAGAATAATAATAATAGTAGTAATAATAATTTTATATATATATATATATATATATATATAAAAACAAGTGATGCACAAATGCAATTGCTCACCACATGCAGAAGGTAAAAAACAAAACCTGATGCTCAGTCTGTTTCTGAGCAGCAATCCCACCTCTCAGCTAGCTTCCCCTGTTATATCCAGAGCATGACGTTCTATGGTCAGGAATATCCCTTGGGCCAGCTTGGGTCAGCTCTCCTGGCTGTGCTCTCCCAGCTTCTTGAGCACCTGGCAGGGTGCTGGGAAGCTGAAAAGTCCTTGACCTAGCATAGATACTACAACTGCCTAGCAACAACTAAAAACATCAGTGTATTATCAACATTATTCTCACACTAAATCCAAACCACAACACTATACCAACTACTAGAAGGAAAATTATGTCTATCCCAGCCAAAACCAGGACACATGCTAAGGTGGCCTAATGAGAGAGCATTGTCGTACAAGAGTGCTCAGAATTCCCAAGCTCCACATGTATCTTATACATAAAAGGAAAATCTATGACCCTAGCAAGTCCAAAAAAATAGGCAGAGTCCCATAAGGGCAGGAGCATGATCCTTGTTTTAAAGACAACAAAACAGAGGCACAAAGGTGGAGAAATTTGCCTCAGATTGGCCAGAATACAAAGTAGGAGATGAGAATATTTTACTTGTGTTTTATTTTCAGACACAACTTTAACACCTATGTGAAAGAAATTAATATTTTGTTTACATGGGGTAGCCCATATCTGATCCTTCCTTTCTAAAGTCCATTTGTGCTGTAGAGAATATGTAGGAATTGTGAACGTACTCATAAGCAGCATTCCACAGTTTGACTAATTGCCAGGCCAAGCGAGGGATCACAGTAAATGGGTGAATAATTTGATCCAAGATGGATTTGTACTCTACCAACACAGCCTGAAATCTGCTAATGCTTTTGGATTTGACTGTGAACTGTTCATTGTTGTTTCAGCCTGTTCTTCTCTATTACCATATTTTCTCTGGATATCATTTCTGTGTACCTTATCATTGTATAAAAGGCCATATCTTTACCATATTTCTAGGGAGTAGTCAGTAGAAGCATACAAAATTTACTGCTGTAGACCAAAACATGGCAGATAAAGGTAGCGCATTACAAAGTTCTTGCCCTCAATCACGCAGAAGGCTCTCTATGCTTCTGTGAGCAGTGGTACACATGTGGCTACACTGTAATGGGAGAAGGGTTAACAGCAAACCAAGACATTTTCTGTAGCAAAAGCAGAGGGAATCTTCTCTAAGCAATTACGTTTTATGTAATAAACAATGTCAGTGGTCAATAGAGGGAGTTTTCTTACCCTAATCCCCTTCCATTTAACTTAAAATAGAAATGCTATTAGTTTGACTATCAGGTTGGTGTATTGTGAAGCCTGGCCATACATGGTTGCATGTTAAATTTAACTGCCAGCAGAAGTGTTACTACAGTACCCTTTTCTATCCTTTCCTTGAATAAAATGCAATAAACAAATAAAATGCACACTACAGCTTCAGTGGTGTTAGGTGCTTTTGGCAGACATGTCTACTGATATACTGCAGTCTCTTTGGAATACATAATACATTGCTTTTTATTACAGATTCTGTTGGCATAATGACATTTTGAGTAGCTTCTCCTCTACTTTTAGCTTTTATTGACTCTGAAAATCCAGCTCTAATTACTAATGGCTACTTTCCAAAATAATTTCTTTTTGGTAAAGGACACATATAACCTGTTATCATCAGGTATCTACTGGCAATACAGATAGCTTGTGCTTTGACTAACCCTTAAAGGAGGGGAACGTTTGATAAGAGAGAAATGACAAAAGCCATAATACATGCTTAAGGTAATGCAGAATTTAAAAATTATAACAACATATCTGTCTTTCTACATACAAGCTGTGACTTTCAATGAATGTGATTTTCCTTATGGATGTGGTCAGATTTTTGGTACAGAATGACCACACAGCTGAATATTCTGTAGCTGAATAGCCCAG
Organism: Aramus guarauna; assembly: GCA_013400195.1. Classification (NCBI taxonomy): domain Eukaryota; kingdom Metazoa; phylum Chordata; class Aves; order Gruiformes; family Aramidae; genus Aramus; species Aramus guarauna. Next base: position 425,690 of record VXBL01006287.1, on the reverse strand, counting down.
TTACAGGATACAGAAAAGACCAGAGCTTCAAGGCACTGTGCTTATAGTTTTCTCTGTGTTACTTATAAACAATGTTTCTGTCTACTGTTCTTTCTAGTGAAGTGTAACTACTGTGATCTCTTTCCTGACCGTCAATTTTCCCGTGTCCTCTTTTTTACTTCAGAAATACACTTACTTGAAGAAGACTTGCACTGAAAAAAAAAAAGAGGATGCACAAAATTTGAGATAAAGAAAGTTAATCTGACTTAATATTATCAAGGGTTATATGCAAAAGTAGCAGAAATTGCAAATGGATCATTTGTATATTGGTTTTATCACTTTCTTTATAAAAAGTGTGATGGTTAAGCAAGGGTAACACTATGGAAGGCCAGTGGCCTTAGGGTTATAGGAAGCTGATCAAAGACAAGAACCTTAGCCTGACCTTAGCCACAGCCATTCCCAGTGGATGCGGTTTCTTCTGTTCCCCAGTTACATCTCTGAATCCTCAGTGCTTGCATCCTTCTGCTTCTGGCTTATAAAATCCTGTGTCTGTAACAAGATTCTTTATTTTCTTTGTCATTTTGGCAGTACTGAGGGAATCAGAACAGTTGTTAATTGTTTATTTCTTAGCAGTTCTGGTTTTTGTGGAAGGAAATTGGCCTTCCTCCTACTGGCATACGTGGAGCCAAAGAATGCCCCAGAGTTGTCAAGGCAACAGCTTTTTCTTGGGGAGCAGCAGAAGAGAAAGTGACAGGAACATCCTCCAGAGAACCAAGGTCTTTTGTTGTATGTCATATAAACCTGTGCGTGGTCCCTTTACTGCAAACAGCATCTATTTACGGGTTACTGAAAGTAGAAGTTGCACACAGTGCAACATAATGAGATGGAGCTTATGCTTCTGACAAAAACATTCCAACATATACGTAGATATGTAATTGCAGGCCCAAACTGGGCTTCTCTTCAATGTGTTTGTTCTCTTGTGCAAGGTCATTACACAGTCATGTTAAAATACTGACATAAATCAAATGTTTTTAACCTTTTGGAAGGGAAAGGGAGCTTGGTTTTCTTTACTACCTAGAACTTCTAGCAAGCAGAACTTTCTACTTAATATTTCTATCACTATTCAGTGCTCCAGAAGAAGGGTGTCTCAATGACTAACTGGATTCTCATGGTGATATTTCTTGCCTTCACTGAGAGATTTGTTTCTTATGCTGGACAAACTTTAAATACAATGAACCAGATCTTTTAGCTAATGTAAAACACGTAGCTCATCTGAACCAACAGAGCTATGCTAAATTTTATCTGGTGCAGACTCTGGACTGCATGAATTCAACATGGAAAGTGCCATTGCAAGACAGCTAGAAATGCATATAACTAGCAGAAGTACCTTCGTTCTGTCACAAGGGCAGGGTCAAAGGACTCTTCCTGCATTGTAGTATTTCTGGAATCTCTACTGCCTCAACAGCCAACAGTTAGAAAATCTTACATCTCTATATTATATTTGGAATACTCTGCATATTTCTACAGAGGCATGAAAATGATCCATTTCCCATTAGATATACAATGAGGCTATCAAGAGTTTAATAATATATTTTGTATGAGGAGGTCAGATGGTCCTAAGACTTGTTGCTGTCCTTAGTATTTAGTACACAGTTTTACCATCTTCATGCAATAGTTACTTTATATCTCTAAAGTGAACTGCTGTATGAATAGTAAAATGCTGTACAGGACATAGCATAATCTTGTTTGATATTACGATCCTGTAATTTTCTTTAAAAAGATTAATCTTGTAAATACTGTAAAGTTATATTAGCAGTTGCAGTAAGCCATTTAAGATTTATGTGCAGCAGCATTATTTATATTTATAGTTAGTGATCTTGATACCTTGCACTTACAGCTAAGTTGAGGTATTTTTCTGTTACTTTGTCTCTTTATTTTCGTGGCCTTGGTTAAAACAAAAGAAACCAAAATGCTGATGTTTGATTTACAAAAGAACTTCCAAACTTTTACAAACTGTGATACACATAGATTTTGGAGCTATTTTAACACTTATTCCCATTTCGTGTAGTCATTTATGTCACTGGGGAGTAAGGTACACCTACAGATACAAAACATTGCCCATGAATTAGGCTCTTTGAAGAACATTTCATTGCAGTGTCAGTCATTGCAGCATAAGGTTCTGAGCCTAGGAGTACAGATAAAAATAAATACAATCCCTTTAAAAGGTAGAATATTTGAATTTAGGTTGCAACATAGACAGTTGCATGAAATGATCTCTCCTGACATGTCAGCTGAAATATCAGAAATCCTATTTCTAATCCCTTCCATGTAATATGGCATAGGGACATAGATACATATCAGCCATAAAGAGAAACAGCACAGCCTTTCAGACAGACTCCCCAGGCTGCCTATAATTCAATCGTCCTTCTCCAGCCTCTCCACCCACTGGTTGAGTCTCTTGTTGCCCTTCCAACACCTAATGCACTCCTGACACAATGGAGGGAGGGCAGGAGCAGTGTGGTGAAAAATTAGACACTGCAGACAAAAACTTGACAGACTGTCTTTTTCCTAGTGTCACAATATGAACTGGCCAAGTGAGAAATAATGGCCATTATCCCGTCTCACTGAGTGACTTAAATGACTTACAGCCACATGCAGAGAAAGTTCTTTGGACTATTTCCGTGTGGGTTTTTAATTTAATTTGCATGATAAGATGTACAAGGTAGGTTTTTACAGTTTAAGCAGCTTCATTTTTCTCTGACCCCTATGTAAAGTAAGGATAATTTCACTGAACTCATTGGAGTAACTTCATTATCAAAGGGATGTTGCAAGAGCACTTTCACAGTCCTTAGGCAACTTTCCAGCTATTGCTTCTCTATGCTCATGATAAGCTCCTATTGACATCTTCCCTAAGACTGAGGTTACTAGGCATGCTGGGCATTCAACCAGCACTGTACTTCACCTTTCTCAGGAAAGATGGCTCTTTATGTATGTTGGAAAGGTCGTAATTTGAGTCAACATTCAAGACTCTCATGTACCCAAGTAGCTTCTATATTGGTAACAATCTGGAAAAGGTAGGTATTCTAATAAGTACGATGTTGTATTTACAACTTTACAAAGACTGCCTCAGGTTCACTTGAATGTTTGTCTTTGACATTCCAGGCTGGTACTTATATCTTTCTCACCTTTGTCAGAAATCCTGTCTTTGACTTGAGATACTTTTCCCTCTGAAAGTTTCACTAAAATTGGTAAACTCCTGTGAAAAGTTTCAATTCTGAGAAGAACAGTTTTCTTGAAGAATTCCCAGCAAGTTCTTTAAAAGACCTGTGGTAAAAGTCACTGTTCTTTGCTTCCACGTCCAGTTATTCCTGCTAATTCAAAAGCATAGCCATGGACTTGAGAAGAGCAGCTGCATGAGCAGAAGCAGCCAGAGACTAAATGTAAGAGGAGAGGAGAGGGACTGAGAACGTGCAGTACTGTAACTGTTATATCACATGGGAATTTGAGCCACAAAACCCGGCTATCCCCTATTGCGTGCTACAGCTTCTGTAACCTGACCTGACCAATAAATCCTTTAATTAGTTACAATTGGGGCCATACTTTTATACATGTACAAACGCCAGGAGAAGACTGCTTGTAGTTATTCAACCAGGTGCTTTTAGTGTGCACAGCTCTTAAAAAGCACACTTGGAGCAGCCATGAGCACAATGTGCTTTCTGAGCTTCTCATGTCCCATCCATGCTAACGGCTGTCTGGAGTGCCTATAGACAACACGTGCATGTCATGGAACATACTAAGGCACTGCACGTAGTTGATCATAAGGCTTTCTCTGGGTGTGCCTGAAGCCATACTTACATGAATAGCATATCTGCTCTTGACAGCACATGGAACTATGACTTGAGAGGCAACAGAAGATGCTGTTTGTCTTTCATTTACTAGTAATGTAGATAAGATACTGTAAATAATAGCAAGCCAAAAAAATTCAGGTTGCCACAAGCAGAAAGTGCTTTCCTCCCTTTACAGTGGTCATGTATTTAGCAATCTCTTCCCATTTATTTTTTCTGATGGAAGCAAAATTTTACCTCAGGATTAGCCAGTATTTCATATGAGTCCATGTTCATTCCTCCAGCAGCACCCTCTATCTTTTCTCCCTTCCTTAATTTTTGGAATTTGTGGTTAGGCAGAGCAAGGTGTTTTCTCAAACTTTATTTTAAAAAGTCTTATCACTTCCTGGTTGTTATTCTAAAAAAAAAAAAAAAGCATACTGTATTTTGTCTGCTGGCATGGAAGTGAAATAAAACCAAAAATCTGCCGCAATGAATATAAAACTATGAAAGTTAAGAACTTGGAATCCAGTGAAGGAGTTCTGATTCCATATTTACTATGCATTAGAAACATGAATTTAGTTTATAGTAAAAGCATATTTTTATGAATTATTACTTGCAGAAAATCAAATAATAGTGTGTGTTCTTTTTCCTTTTTTTCACCTTTGTTCCAATGTGCTAAAATCATATTTTTTGCAGTGTAGCACTCTGTTGATGAAGCCTGAAGTACATGACAATATGACTGAAATTCATTATCAAGCAAATAGTGTAGTGAACTTTGCATCAAATCATCACAAAGTAATCTTGCTTTTCTCTCTGGCCTTACTCTAAATGTGATTTGCACTCTGATGGAAAGAGGACCTTGTGCTGGTTTTGATGTTACATACAAATGGTTTTGCTTTGTAAAATTTCCATTATGCCTGTTTACATTTAGTAGCAGTGTTATTGATTCAAGCTGTACTGATTCGAAAGTAGAAGTCTTTAACACTAAGCCCCTTCGAAGTTTCTCATAAATTTGAGGCATTTTGCCAGCGTTGCTCACAAAATGGCATAAAGCTGCTGGAAGGAAATGCTCCAGCTGCAGGAATAAGTGGAGCCAAAAAGTAATGTCCAAACAGAAATTATCCAGTTTGTGATTTTGCTTTGATCATCAGATGTTTGTCACGTGACTGCAGCATTAGAGAATACGAGAGAGGAGAAAGTGGATGGTGTGATGCTTTGCTTAAAACAAACTCAAGAGCTCATAGTTCAACTATAGATGTACACAGTTATTGACTTTATCCATTTTGGTTGAGAGATTCCTTGTTTTATCATGACATGGATTACAGCAAACTATGTCCCCATGCAAAGATTTGGTTTGGTGTCTTAATTCTTTAAACTCTGAAAGACTATGGAAGCAGAGCAAGGCACAGTCCAAATTAATAGATTACTCTGTTTTGATTGGTAATTTGTCTCTATCAAGAGCCTAACTGTTCTTTCTGTCCTGGTTTATAGTGACCTTAGCAAGTTATAGAGAGTACTAATCTCAGCTCCTAAGAGTTGCAGAATTGCATTAATATCTTTTTCCTGGTTTTAGCATTGGCTTTCATTTGATTTAACTTCCTCCAATACAGTGCACTTGAAGGAGCTTTTTTCAGCTTCTCTTAGTTATGAATTAGTTGAGCCATTTCAAAATGCATAGAATTGAAAAGATACTTTTGAGTTTTCAAGTCGTAACCCTTTATCATCTTTGTCAACCATCTCATATAATGCAAAGCTCCATCTAAAATCTCCTTACGATTTTTGCTCTTATTAACCTCATAGGTTGGTAATGCAAACTTTTGGTGCTCTAGGGACTAAAAAGTCTCTTGAAATGTCCATCCTAAACTTATTCAGGATCTGTTTAGAGCTACTTATTCTGACAATAGAAATATTATATGATGCATGCCATAGCATTTCTAAATAAATTTGGGTAAATTACTTAATCTCTTATGTTGGACTGTCATCCCAGGAGTCCTTACCCTCCATCCTGTCCCACCTGGCAACACATTTGTGTCCCCTGCTGTCTTAGGTAATTGTCAATTCTTTTACTGATTTATGTCACTACCTGAGTCTGGCAAAAGTATGCTCAGCTTTGAGAGGATAGTTTTATGCTGGAATAGTGAATGAAAACAGCTCAGCAAATGGCCTACGAAGCATATAGACAGGGGAGGACTGACACAGGGCCTGGCAGTTACATTTCTAGTTTAGGTTGCTGTGGAACTATAGTCTAGATTCTAGTTTGATAAAGCTATGGTAATACTTTCTTTTGCTACAATTCATCCATATTATCTGTTTTGTTTTTAAGATCTCCAGATCAAAGACTGTGTCTTGTAGTGAATTGTACAGTGGATCCCCACATTCATATATCAAGACAGTATTGATACAAGATCACAATAGAAGCAGCATGCTTTTTTGATCACTTGTCTTCTATCACACCTTTTTGGTTGTGCTGCAAACGTCCAGCTTTACTGAAAACAGATGATATTCTTTGCTGATTATATTTCAGCTTATTATTTATGATATAATTTGAATTTTTAAATAGACAGATTTTGTTTTTTGTAGGGCTGCTTCTGAGAAGCATAGGTTTCATTAGCTCTGTAAATACCCACTTTTTGTTATAATGTAAAGTTTTTTTTACTTGTGAACTTCCTTGACCTACTTAGCAGTCATAACAGCAATTAGTTTCGAACTCTTTTTTCTCTATTAACCACAGAAGTGTGTGATATAGGTTTACATTACAACATAGGTTTTTAATGTAAGAAAAAATGCTGCCACCTATTAGTTTGGAATCTGGACAAAAATGTGTATTTTATAATAGGTGCTTTTATGTGAAACAAAATATTCTAGACATTCTTAACAACTTCTGAATGTACTGTCTCTGCCCTTCACTGTAGTATTTTGCATACGTCTGGTATTTCTGGGTCCGTTTCTCACAGCAGTGTTGAGAAAATTTCATGCTTTTGCATTTCTCAGCTGTAATACTATTTACTTCGAAGAGAAATTAATATCCTCTCATATTCTGCCAGGTCCCTCTCTAGACTTCCACACTGAGGTAGTTTTATTTGATCCTTTTATGCCAAAGATTAAATTTCCTTGCGTTGTATGGTGAGATACCAGTGCTTATTTTCAGGGAATAATCTTATGGAATGTTCTGTATTCAAAATTATTTGCACCCAAATCCAAAATGCCAGTAGCTCTTGTTTCAGTAACAGAACACCTGATTTGCTCTCATGGTTCCAGAGAAAGCCCATTTCCCAATACTTACATATATTCTCCATCTTCCATTATAGGGCAAATCCCTTAGTTCTTACTTAGGAAAAATAAGTAGTAGTAAAGAATATGAATATTTTAAAAATAAATACATAAACTTACATTGAGTTCATTGATGGGAAGGAATTGGCTGAGGAGTTCTGAATGTTCATGTTTAGAGTTTATAAGTTTGAACTGCATTTAACACATTTCTTCCATGACTTTATGCAAGTCAGTAATTCTTGACTTTCTGAAATGTTCACTTAACTTACCATATAAATGCTATAGGTGTTTCAGAGCCTGTCTTCAGAGCACTGTCTATGTTCAGGCAAATATCCACTGCCTCCATTGAGGAATTTTACATTCCAAGAAGTTTCCCTGTGATAGGAGTTTTGCCTGAAGAGAGGAAGCTGGATCAGTCCCACATGTTGTAGAAACTTAAAATGAGGAATTAATATGCAGTAGAGCTATGACAGTGGCTTTAATTCTACTCACATTAATTTTCACTGTTGTTATTAATTAAACCCTGAAAATCGGGGATTTAATGGAAACTCTGACAGACCTTTAATTATAGCATTTCAACAGTCTTATAGTATAGGATGTCCTCTACTAGTGCACAGGACATTCTGTACTTGAGAGGGTATAGAAAGAAGTCATAGTTTTTGGTGTTCTTAATATTCAGAACATTTTTTAATTCATGACAGGCTTTTACTCAGTGTTGTCTGTTGCATCTGGGTAAGTTATATAAAGTGAATACTTTAATTGTGTTCAAGAACAATTTGGAAAGAGTTTTTAAATTTTTTTTTCATGCAATTGCTCATTATTGTTCAAAATTATCTGTCATTGTTTTAGGAGAACATATTTCAGTCTATGGATTTCTCACAAACTACTTATGTAGCATATTGTGTTACGCTCACAGATATGTCTACAACTTACATTATTTAGATTGCAATCTTCTGGTAGGACCTTTTTTTCTCAGTTTGTCTAACATCTATCATAGTGGGGTCCGGACCAGAATTACTATGTGCCCCCATAATATAAGCCATAAATTACAATAATTCATCACAGGGGATTTGTATCACTGTGTTTAAAGCCTTTGCATTATGTGTGTTCCATTAAGGCCTCAAGATGCTTAGGCCTTGACTGCATAGGGTAAGAGTTATGTCAAAATGTATGGTGTGATTTACTAATACTGAATTGTCAGGAGTGATAGGAAACTGCAGGGAATAATCAGATGTTGTGGACAGCAGTCTTCTGTAATATTTAGTACATTGCATTTCAATTTATTCAAGCTTACAGCCATATAATGCATGTTTTTATGTGTGAAACACAGTATTGCACCCTACCTGCCAGTTTTTACAATTTTATGACAAGTTTTGCAACATATACTTTCCATTAAAGAACATTCCTGGATTCATGTGAATTTATGATAATTGAAATTGTCCTTGAAAGGTGGAGGGAGATGGATGCAAAGTTTTAACTCTGGAGACTATGAAGAAAGAGTCTCAAAACCAGAGACAAATGTAACATTATTTGTAGCTATTAACAATATTTGTAGCTATTAACATTATTTATAGCTAAAACAATTAATTACTTTAGAGAAGCTGAGTAATGAGGTTTTAAATATTTTTGATATTGGTAAAAACCGGTGTTTAATCAGTTAGCCACCTGTCCTCTTGACTAGATAACAGAACTATAAGAAATGAGAAGAAATGTGTATGTTCTAAAATTTTAATAGGGAAAGGAATTTGAGGATGCTTCATATTAGAAAGGATTTCAATTTTTATGTGAGTCGTTCTAAGATTTCTAAATTTTTATAGGATACAATAGTGTTTGGATGTATATATACAAACCAATTCTAGAAACATTTTAGGCAGTTAAAAAGTATTTTGCTAGGAATCCAGTCAAAACTACATGTGATGGTTTGCATTTGCATTGTATATTCTATCCAAGTAAAACTTTTTAAGATTCATAACATACCTTGCAGCAAGTATGTTTGACTTATGCCATTTTTATCAAGCTACATACGTAGGAATGTGCATTACTGAGTAGAACCACTCTCCGCATTAGCAACTACTGCTGAGCATAAGGAAGCATTCTTAAGAGTTAAAAACTTCTGGATTACTTTAGGGGTGATAAACACATGAGTTCCTGTGACCAGAAGTTACTCTCTGAAATCCCAGTCCCAAGTACTCTGGTTGATTTTTCTCACACTATTACCCTGAGTGAGGCAAAAGTTACTGATACGAGTAAAGCTTAAATGGTCGTATTTCTTTTTGTATCTGCCCATGAAGGTGGACCCACACTCATTCTCTACAGACAGTATTTCTGGTGGCTGTGCATAAAAGTGGCTTAAAACTAAATTTAAGATCTTGAGTGCTGGCCCAGGGAATTACATCACCAGAGGGCAAGTCTGCCAAGTCCAGAAACCACCAAAGCCGTGGCACTACGCTCTGTGCCACCTACCACAGAGAGAACCCAGTGCTGAGCACCTCCTTCTCACTCTGTGTTCATGTGAAATTAAGACCCAGAAACAAAATTTACATAAACAACCTATCTAGCTGATTTTCTCTTTCTTTACTCAACTTTATAAAGAACACAGGCTTCTAGCTTTGATTCCAGCAGATTTTCAGAGCTCCACAGTTTCTTTGAAATCTATGTCTAGTTTTATACCTGCTGCTAATTTTTCATTCTCCTATCTATCCAGAGCCTTCTTTCATGGATGGACATTTAAAATACCTCATTGAGAAACTATTTGTTCTTCACTCAAATTTGAATTTGCTGAGGAGAGCCAAAGAAACTGGTTCAATTCATACCTAAGTCAGTCCCATAGCTACCTGCTGCATAACAGAGCTGTCTGCTCCCCCTTCCCTTTGCCAGCAATTTGCTCTCTCTGCTTCTGTTACCCCACTCCAGCATCTATTCAGTCCCCTGCTAAACCAGTTAAGGAAGCAATCAGAAAACTAACCTTATAAAAAAAAGTGGATGGTTTTCTCCTGGTTTACTTCTGTGAACTGCCTCACTGTGTGAGCTGGTGCAATGGAGGTAGAGGAAGAGGAGGATGGCCCCCCCTTGGTGGCAGGTGGCTGTTAGATTTGCAGGGCTCTGATGTGAAACAACAGCTTCAGAGCTGACCAGCACTGTATGTGTCTAGTCCTCTCTCAGAATGCAACATGAAATAAAATAATACCTATGGCAGATAACAAATAACTATGCATTTTATGTAAATTTAGTGAAAAACTCCTCCATAATAATTGCTTCGAGTAATTAGGAAAGCTGCTTTAGTATAAGAACTGCAAAGACTTCTTCTTAGCAGTGCCAGCATTGATTGGCTGGGTTTAGCAAAGCACTGTGGATGTCAGCTATGGACAAAATTGTTGTTAGCATTAGAAAATTGCCTGCTGTGTGGACGGGCTTAATGCACTCTTATATGGTATGGATGCAAATTTAATGGGCTTGAAAATAGAGAGATTGAGCCTGAAACCTGTAGGGCATGTCCTTGGCCCAAACTAGCCCACACTACTTCTAATCAGGAGTCAATCTACCGAAGTGGAAGGCATTAAACCAGCAGCTGATTAGAATCGGGACCCAGTTACTTAAAAGGGAGCTTTGACTGGGCAGGTGACCACAATAGCTTTTTGATTTTTAATTTTTTTTTATATTTGTATTTTTTTGCAAGGAGCAGAGTAGCTATCAGTTTAAATGCACATGAAATACAAACCTAAAGTGTTAAAATGACATTTAGAAATAGCATAATAATACAGACAATATTAAAAGAATGCAATTTGAGAAGGTGTCCTTCCTCACACGGTAATGGGATTGCCACTGCTGCTCAGCACATCACAAGAAAGTTTTATCTTAAAAGAGCAAAATAATATCATTAACAGAAAATTAAACTTAAAGTCACCATGAACTATGGACTTAAAAGACCCTCAAGAAATGAAAACCAATTGTCTGCTGGAAAACCAGGAGGTCAAGTAGTCATTGACCAACCAAAAGCTGCACCGATTGCTGAAACGTACAGTACTTTCAAATCCAATTAACTGTTTCAAGCAGACAGTCCTCATTTCTCTTTCATCAGGAAGGGAAATTTGCAATCATATATTCCAATGAAAGTTAAGTTGTTTTGATCTGATAATTGTCAGATGTATTTATCTTAATTTGTAAGTTTCTAATGCTAAAGCTCCAAGCTGTTCAGATATAACAGAAGTACTGGGAAATGAGGTACAAAATGCTGGAATTCAAATTAACCAATAAATATATTTTAATATATATCAGCAGGACTCTAGAGGATTCCATTAATGTTGAAAAATAGAAAGGATTTAGGTTAATTTGGTAAGAAGGCAGGTCAGAACGTTTACAACAGTGGCATAGAATTGTATAGAGATGCAAAATTTTTCAAGAGAGCAGAATTTTTTCAAAAACGCTGACTCTAGCTGTCACAGCCCTGCCTTGGTTAAATCCAGTGGAGAGATATGAGGACTTTCTAATTTGCTTTCCCTCTATTTTAATAATAGCTGTGCATAAGTAATTTATGAAAGGCCAACCAGGCAGTGGGCAACAGAAAATTAAACTCATTTTATCTGAAAGCAGGTGGATTTCTATATATCATTAGCATGCATAGAATTCTCACAATGTTATTTCTCATACTGATGGAATGTAACCAAATAATATATGAGTTTTTTGCTTATGCACGAGTGAAATTTTTAGATAAAAGTGCCAGCCCCAATGGCAATTTTCTGCAAAACGAAAACTAATTCTGCGAAGCTTCTTATTACTGGGAAGACTCATTTGGCTTGCATTAGAGACTGACATAAGTGACTTTAGGATTTTACTAACAGATTAGATGAGATGTGCTATATGCAGTAATATCATTAGAGAATGTAGCAGCAGAAGCAGAAGAGTTTGTGGCACTTAAGGACACTGGCACAAGTAAATTGTTTTCATTTATGACAAGCTTTTAAATGATTTTTTTTTTCCTCCTGATGAGAATATGTTTTAGTTTTAGGTTTCCCTCAGCCTTCCCCAAGACTAAAAAAATAAAGCTTCTACCTAAATTATTCCTCATGCTATTTCACCCACTGATACTAAATCTATTGTATATGCCTGCCTTATCACCTGTATTGCCTCAAGAGAGGCTAGATCTTTATGAAGAAAACAAAACTAAAACTAAATAAGTGTATTGTCAATGTTATTCTAATCTAAATTAGCAGTGAGAAGCAAACCACTTATTTCTCTACTTGCTATATTTTCAGTATTCATTAACAGAAATACCTTTGATCTATGCACATATTGTTCAAACATATTTTAAAACAGAAACAGATATGCTACAACCATTTGAAATAATCAAATGGAGCTTTCCTTTTCTTACCTCATAAAACTCTGTTAAGAGTTTTTTCTTTTATTTATGATACCCAAAGGTACATCCTGCATAAGGCCTTTTTCCACTCTTACATCTTGCTTAACAATAAATGGCATTTGCCACACAGTATTTTGCTCTGAGGCAAGGAGAAGGAGTAAAAGATGATGCTAACTCCATATTCCATATAATATGATGTAATATTTTACAATGAGGATGAAGGAACAGCCAGGTAGTTTGTCTCAAAATGAAACTTTCCATTTTAATTTATTTTTTAGTTCAAGCAGCAATAGTAACAGCTACCAGGAGTTACCAGTAACCACTCCTTTAATAGGTTGTATTAGTTTGTACTGATTCTTTGTAGTTGGTGGTATATTTTGTTCACATTTGAATTTCAAAAAAGAGGGAAGATATGACTGTGTTGTTGGAACCAATAGCATTGACCCAAGTCATATGACAGAGATAGTAGTCCTTTGTAACCCTGACCCATGTGAGGTGACTGTGTCCAGCTGTTCTTCAGCTGCTTATTCAGTTGCTTATATCAGCACTCATGTATGTCACACTTACATGACTTTTTTATATTACATGACTTTTTTCTTGGTTTACTCTGATAGCAAAGTTTATATTGTCCTCCATATTCAGTGTGTTTACACAGCTATCTTCCCTACTAAAGGCCCTAAGAAATAGGAAAATAAAATCCTCAGGTAAACTGCATGGGTATAAATGTAGAATGACCATGTTTACTTTAGCGAAGCTAATCTGGATATATAATGCTCTACTTAAAAAGCGGAGTTTGGCCCAGTGTAACCAATATTGAAAACAGACTTGATATTAAAGAGAACTGTAAGTTCTCTTCTCAGGTAAAAATGTTGCTCTAAGCCATCCTAAGGCAAATGCAAAATAGTTCTGCTGAAGTCAATAGATTTCCTTCAGACTTTGCTTGCATAAATAGGTACAGAATTTGGCTCTGTGACATGGACTCATATACCGTATTAGATGATAATGGTTAGAATTCAAATGGTAACATTCAAGTAGATAGATCACAAGCCTCTTTACACATTCCGGTTCATAAAGTCCTTCCCTGTTGCAATCACTTGCCACTGTTAGGAAAGGTTAAAAGAAAGAGGAGAAATAATGGAAGAAATATAAAAAATCTGAAACTTCCATACCAAGGTGCACAGACGTTTTGCCACCATCTGCTGAGATCTGGCTCCTGCTACCATAGAATCATAGAATTGTTTCGGTTGGAAAAGACCTTTAAGATCATCAAGTCCAACTGTTGACCTGCCAAGTCCACCACCAAACGATATCCCTAAGCACCACACGGGTGCATGCTCCCTAGTATGGGAGAGTTGAAATGTAAGGACAGGTATATGTTCTCATTCCAGATCAGCCCTTCTCCATTCTGTGTCACCTTGTACCTACCTCCCTGTCAAATGATCTGACCAGTACTAATTTTTATATGATGCTAACACCTAGCATAGAAACTTAGGACAAGACTATCTGGAGCGTCTTAGACCACTAAATCAGTTTCTTGCAGTCACAGAGGTGTCACATAATTCTGATCATAAATGACTGCAATTCCACTTTAAAGCAAGTTAGGTTCTCTGCCCCCACATTCGCTATTGGAAAGCTGATCCAAGATCTCCTTCCATGAAAAATTTTCATGACAACCCAAATTTAACAGCATAGTTCCTGTGCTGTCTTCTATAGCTTAATTAGCTGATCTTCTTCTTTTTTAAATCCAGTATTAGTTATGGAAGACCTGCACAGTAGACCTGGAGCTCTGCACTGCTGTTCCATAGTCTGCCCAGATACCTCCTGAGTCTTCAGGCATCACCCAATTGTACATTCAAACAAGTAACTCCTAGAAAAGCCAGTTTGGCTCCTTCCGTGCTAGGAAATGCTTTTTTCTATGCAATATTCCCATTTGCCTTTGATGCTTAACAGATATGTATACAAAGTGCTCTAGAGCTTATGGCCTTAACCATAAGACTTCTGTGGGGTAGTACAAGTATTTAAGTTGATTATAACAGTGATTAGAGCATAGACAAAAGGCAGAAGTGAGAACAGAGAAAGCAGATAATATAGTGGAAGTACATTAGAATAGTTTTTCGTTGCAAATGCACTAAAAGGTGGTGCACTTTTTTCTCAGTTTACATCTTATTTTTTGTCATATTTTATTTCCTACTTAGTCAGAACATTAAAGTCAAAACAAGCACATGGTATACCTTTATTTTTCCCCCATTTTCTTTTAAATATACAACATTTGAGGGAATTTAACCATCTGCTTTTTATTTGCAGCCAGCAATCAAAAAGCATTTTCACTGTATTATTAAAAACTGAAAAATAAATACTATATTTTTAATCTTAAGCATTTTAAAAATGGAAGGAGATACTTTCCAGTGTCAGTAAGTCTAGCTCTAAGTTGCTTGTGTTGACATACTGCTGAAGGCTAAAAACAGCTTATACAGATTTTATTTGTTTATAGGGCAAATTATAAAATGTTCCACCAAAACAAGTAATGACAATTTTTGTCTACATAAATGTGCATGTAAATGTAATGATGTTTGTTGTCATTTCAACATGACTACCATTATTGAAATAGAAGAGCCAGTACTAATTCTTGCTGTCATATTTCTTAAAAAACGAAAATAAGGCATTTAAAGAAGCGTCAAGGTTTTCAGTGTTGATCATTCATCTCCTGCATGCTCTTAGAATAATACCCTCAGCAAAACAGACACACAAAAGCTAACTAGAGTTCTGCTTTCTAATCTCTTTAAGAAACACACATTTGAAGATATTTTCCAACTTCAGAGTGTTCTGAAACTCAGTGAGACTTTAATGAATAAGATGTGAGCTTTTGTCATTGTCTTAAAGGTTGTATAACCTGGGCACAGGGTAAAAACCGGAAAAAGTTTGCCTTTGTTCTCCTCAGCCAAAGGAAACCCTTCTCTTTTTTAATTTAATACTTAGAGGTTACAAACTGGGCCATGATGAGCTCTCATGGTGCCCATCCTCCAGTGAGACTATCCACAGGACAACAACAATTAGGCACAATTAGACAATTGATAACAACATTCAGACCAAAAAACCCTTACCATTGAACTTATATGTGATTTGAACATAGCAGTGTTTTTTTCAAACTCCTTGGAAGTGTGAGTTCCTCTCCTCCCCTTCTCTCATTGGTATTTGCATGCTGTCCCCAGTCAGCAGTGGTTCCATGCACGCAGGAGAGGGAAGAAATATTCACTTACTGCCAGCAATTACCTACACTTCCTTTCATGCTCTAGAGAAATTTAGTGCTGCTCACTTAAGAAAAAACTGAGCATGTGGCAACTGATACTATTTAAAACTTTTTAGAGGTTTAATTTCTGAATTTTGTCATGATTCCTACAGCTGTCACCAGCCACTCAGCTCGGGCTGATAAGAATTTGCGCTGGCCACTACACAGGATGAGATGAAACCTATGCTGTGAGAGTAAGAGAATAAATTAAAGAATTTATTCATATCTGTGAGGTTCTTTGAATGCGTGAATGATACTAATTATGACCAGGTGCTTTACCATTCTGAGGGCTCTCAAAGCCTTGGGCAATGGGACAAGCAGAAATCCCGTACCACACCATGACACAAGTGCAACAATTATATTCTGCAAGTTAGGGGCTGCCTCCTTCCAGTGACTTTCTGGAGCAGCAGAGAGGAGTCAGGGACACAAGGCTGTTTCACTCATGGAGTAGGAAGGTGGAAAATGAAAGGCTGAAACTGTAGGTTCACCTGAATCCAGGAGCTCTGAGCAGGATTCTGCCTAGGTTAATCCAACAGACCTTCTGCTAACTGTAACACACATCTCTGAGAGAGAGGCAAACACAAAACCAGCAAGCTACACAATATTATGAGACTATTTTGGGGAGATAATTCTGATATAGGTCCTAGACATAGCTCTGATCATAAAACTCAGGAAAATCTTAGACAACTTTTCTTCTTCCTTTCTAAATTGATTGAATCCCCAGATACTGCTTTAATTATTCATGCTCATGATGCGGTATTTTGTTCAGCAGTTTCTGAGAAGCCAGCACCACGGTATGCTCACCGATTGTTACTGTCATCATAAACTTTCCCACCATCTTTCGTCTTATGTAAATTTAATTCCAAACACACCACTTCATGCTTTATTATCTCACAACAGCAATTGCATTTGGCCCTTTGATTCATCTGTGGAGAATGCATTATGAAGCAAAGCATAAATATCATAAAATGGTTAGTTCATGGGGCTTCTAATTTCAGGAACATCACAAAATGCTAATTCGTAGTCTTCATACCAGCACAAAAAATATATTTCAGTGGATGTCGTGAGGGTAAATCCCTGCTGTCGTCCTTCACTTGGAAAATGCTGCAGCTTAAAGAAACTTAAAAGCTCTAATAAAACTTACAGCAAACCAACTTGCTGGAGTGTTCATCAATACACTTCAGTGTATTCTGAGTAAAAAAAAATAAAATAGAGAGCCTTAAAAATATTCGAGGATGGGAATTAAAGTAATGAAAGAACAGGTTGCATTTTTTTCTCTTTTACCTGCCATATATTATGGGGTGCAGTTGTTTTTCCATTGATGTAGTTCATCTTAAATGATGACGAAGCTGCACTGAACCACAGAAAAATCAACACGACTTAACTGTGTATGGCTCTAGAAAGTCCATTTGGGCAGAAGCCATAGGCATCTGTATGCATTTTCAAGTGGGGAGTTATGGCACAGGTGGGAAATCTGGGCTGGGAGAGAAGAGAATATATTGAGTAGACAAAATATGAAATATACTGCTTACAAACCCCACTCTTGTTAAGGATGGAGGAGGCACACAGTGCTTTTTTGCTTTATGACACGTATGTGTGACAACTTTATCCACAGAAGTTGCTATATCAATTTGTCCCTATTTTCAAGTATAATTCATCTTGAAGATTCATGAACTAGGCAGATATATAGATTTATTTTGGCTTATATTTAACACCATAAGTAGCTGAAAAAGTTTAGACAAAATTTCACAACTTTGAGAGGCAAGTGTGGGTTGTGCCTGTGTGAAAGAACAAGAGGACTGAGACAGACTGAAAAGCTGTCTAGGCTGTCTCTAGGCAGCTCCAGCTTGCACGACCGGCATTTACGCAGCAGATCAATAGGTCTTAGTGCCTTGTTAGAATTTATGAAGCGATCTTTGCAGAAGATAATTTTCTTTTCAGCAGTTATCAACCCAAATCACTGCATACTATTTTTCAATTTTCTGACATATTTGCCTTAATTCCCTTTTTTCCATATTTTAACAATTATGTTGCGTTGTTCTATGTTCTTTGCATCTTTCCAGCAGCACTGTGAGGTCATTTCTGAGATGATAATAACCCCTGTGCATATTGAACAGCTCAGTACGAGCCAAGTGAATGAGCTTACTGAACAGAAAGACTGAGTCACTGAGGCTCCTCGCTGCTGCCCTACAGTGCTCTGCAAGAGCAACCTTTAGAGCAGCCCCCAACATGACACACTCGTTACGTCTCCCTGGGTCTAGTCACCTGCCTTGTGAGCTGTGTGTACGGGCGTGTGGGCAGGGTGCAAATAATGTGCGTGTACATGAGAACATAGGTCTCATATGCTATGGGGGTTGCATTTTGGTTCTGTTTGCCATTTGGCTCTGTAGATGGTAGGCAATTCAGGAAAGAAAGAAAGAAGGTAAGAATTAAATATGGAAAGAAAGTAAGAAAGTAGGAGGGAAAGAAAGAAAGAAAGAAAGAAAGAAAGAAAGAAAGAAAGAAAGAAAGAAAGAAAGAAAGAAAGAAAGAAAGAAAGAAAGAAAGAAAGAAAGAAAGAAAGAAAGAAAGAAGAAAAGAGAAAGAAAGAAGAGAAAGAAAGGAGAAAGGTGCAGCAACAGCAAAGGACTTGTTAGTTTCTGCTTTTCTTGTCCATTAATTATAAAACTTTTCTAAAATCAGGATTAAATCATCTTGTTACACAATAAAATTTGCTAGGTATCCTTGTCTCTCTTTCCATGTATGGTAACTAGCACAGCAAGTTCAGCCTGATGATGTTTGGATGGATGTGGTCCTTTCAGAAAAAAAAAATGCAGGTTCACCTACATAGTTCACACTTCTGTAGGCTAAATCTGAAGTAAGCTGCTCTTAACCACCATTTTCAACAAAAAACCAAGCATTGTTTTCTAGCTTGTGCTAAGAATTACTTGAAAAGTCATGGTTAGATTGTCAGCTGGTGCAAATTCAACCTACTTTTGCTAGGACGCACGGAGATGTTAGTGAGGATATAGTTTGTTGTCTTGACACTGTTCATGCAGCAGGACTATTGTATTCATCAGTAGGCATTCTGATAAAAGCACATTTACTCCTGCTATCCTACAGCCAGTGGTAATTATATAGGTACGTAGGAAAATAGTAGCTACTCCAAATTTTTTTTGGATGTTTTTGTTGTTGTTGTTGTTGGGAGGATAGCAATTGGAATAGGGAACAAATGGGATCCCCCACCTAGTACAGGCAGTGCTATTTATTTATTTATTTATTTATTTATTTATTTATTTATATTTTGGATCATGCTTGCTTAGGATCAGAACATTTCTTTGTGTAATGTGGCAACTGAGATTTTTGTACTGGCTATCAAAACTGTTGAGTTTGTGATTCTATTCTCTGCAAATCATAATCATTATTTTCTCTTAGATGAATAATTTAGATATGTTACTTTTACGAAGACTGGAAAGAAAATTGAGTCTGTATCTCCAACGCCAGCAGAGAGTTTGTAAATTGTATTAGGATGGAGTTTCTAAAATCCGGTCAGTGCTGTAGATTATTTTATATATGAATGGAAAGGAGTAAAGTACATTTATTGCAAGGTGAATTTAAATTTTCAAACCTGTAGGTAAACTTTAACTTCTTAATATCAGTAACATTGCATTGGTAGGAAAACAAACTCTTGCTCACTCTGTGTTTTTATATTTTCTTTAATTTTGGATATTCCAAACAACATAGGCATGGAAAGCCGTAATAGCCCATGATTTCTAATATTGGGTAAGGCAAAAATATAAAATATACTTGAAGCTCAGCTCTAAGTAGATTATAAACATTTAATATAGAATGTTATCATAATATTCAGAGCACCAAATTGCAGACTTCTGTCACCCACTTTCAGGCATGCTTCTGAAGATCATAGTTAATTCTGCTGATTTATGGTAATGCTGTAGCACTATCATATGCAGCATCAGAAACCACTAACAAGCTTAGTATAAGCTTGGACTGAAATGGTTTGAGGTTTAAATTTCTGTAACGATTATAAACTAGAGGGAGTGAAATCCCACTTCAGCAAAAAAATAAAAGTGTCTTGTTACAATTCAATATTGCATCTTCTCTCTCCCCCTCTCATTCCAACCCCCCTTACTTTCTCTTCTCTCTTTAGCTTCTCTGAGGAGCCATATTTGAGAAAAGTAATTTTAAATTGTGACTGGCATTTTTAAATTTAAAAATAATCCTTTTTGTATGGTAATGCGCTTTATAATTAGGAGACACAATGTTAGCATTTACTGCAAGTAGAAAAAAAGCTAGGCTGAAAAGTATTAAAATCAACTAGATTTTTTTTTTTTGCCCATTTCATTTGAAATGATAGCTATTTATAAAACAAATCTGATGACTTTGCCAACCCTTTCCATAAACAATTTAATAACATATGTCATATTTGACAGTCTCAGGGATACTATGGACTGCAATTACCATAAAATCTGTTTCAAAACTCACTCTGAATTTAGACTTAGTATGAAGCTCATAAAGGTGTGCAAAGAGAAAACATTGTGAACTAGAACTTTATAGGATGTAAATCGCAGTGCTGTCACTTCATAATGAAATCAAAGGAACTACAGTAACTTACAGTTGTTGAGAATCTGCCCTGGCATGGTTCTCTTTATACACTGGCTCCTCTCTCTCCTGTGTCTTTATGAGAGCTGTGCTCAGCAGCTATTTTTGGCAAATGGCTGACACAATATTACAATTAAAGAACTTCAGAAACCTTGTCGTTGGTTCAGGCAACATATTACCATTTTCAAATTATAGATTTCCTACTCCCATCAGCCAGAATTGCTTTTTCTCTCTCTAGCCTCATGAAAATGTAAAAATTACCCAAGATTTTGAAAGGATTTGCAATGTTTACTTTCTGGACATCAAATTTCATAGCAACAATCTCAGTATCAAATCATAAAGAAAGCTGTTTTTAAAAGTTATCTCAGTTTGGGCAGGTAAAAAAAGTATAAACCACCCCTGTCTCCCCTCCCACCCCCCCAGTGCTGTCATTCATCAAAATTAAGGTCAAGCAAAACAATGCAAGGGAAAAAGAGCTACATTTTTCCTTTTTTTTTTTTTTTTTTTTTTTTTTTTTTTTGCAAAACTTGTACTGAACTGGTTGTTCTACTTTGGTGCAAGCTGTTTGATTTTGTAGAGTTCTGTCCATTTATTAGTAAACAAATCATGATGAAACATCAATGAAAACTTTATTATATTGGGTCAAATTCAGGTGTACTTCTAGACCTCAATGGGACAATGAAGCTTTTTTAAGGCAAGAAAAAAAATCACTATCAATTCTTTGTAATTTATTGAAGCTGCGCCCCATCTTGCTTACAGTGATCCTAACTATACCTCCATATTGCCTTGTTCATCCCAAATGCTTAAAAATAGGAATTGTGACTTAAAGAAAATTCTTTTTTTCACTAGCACCTTTTCCCAAGTTCTGTAGAATTTGTCATCTGAATCCAGCTGCATCAGGACATGGTAGAGTAGTTGATTGTATGGCAAGGAGTTTTACCTTCATCATGGGCAAATTGGTGCTGCCACCAAACGCGTCATATAATCAGCGTCCATACAGAATCATGGGTTCTCATACTTCAGCACATGGAATCCACTGTCTTTCTGTTGAAAAGCTGAGAAAGGGAATAAGCTCTTCTGGGATCTGAACCTGGGTCTACAAGTTGTTCAGCTGTTTTGCATCTACTGCCAAGGCTACTGATATGGCCAATGGTCAAAGCTTTTTATTCTAAAAATGGATCTAACTGGTTCTGTTTCTTTTTCTCCATCAGCCTAGCAGAGATGTGAAAAGGAAGTCACCAGGTTCTGTAAGATTTGGGAGGGCTCATCATCCGGTGTTGAAATACCAACTCCACATGCTACAGCTTTCTTTTCAGGATGTCACTCTCCCGCCTCCACACTCACCACCAAACAAACATAGAAATCGACTACTGTTCTCCCCATGCACTCCATTTTCTTCCAATCTGAGAGCCATTTGTGTGTATAATTGAAAATTAGCAGTGCAGCTGTTTGAAGAGAGTAATTTATCACAGCACATTGTTCGCTCCTGACACTTTAGACCTGGCTCTAACAAGGCAGTGGTTGCTGGGGGTTGAGCTGCAGAAAGTGATTCGGCTGTAATGCCGCGTTTCCCCTGCTTTGTTGCTAATTGTAGCCTCTTTTTCTCCATTGAATTGGGAGTTGAGTAAAAGAGCTTGTTTGCTCTGTGCGACGAGGCTGCCAGGGCCGCTTGGGCTATTATCACAAGATACTCTTGATCTTTTGAAAAGCAGGAAATAGAATTTTTCTCCAACAGGGAAAGTAATTTGCGATGCGTCCATTAGTTCTTCATTAAAGCAAGATTAAATTGCACGGCAAATCACATCTGTGTTTGGATGATTAAAGGGTGGCATTTTAGAGGCCAAAACTAATTACTAGCCAAAATGAATGGGAGTGAAAAAACAGTCATGTTTTTACATTAGATAGTGTGGCTTGTAATTAGATTCAAGCTAATTCCACTATTTCTTCTCATTTAATGAGATGAGCCTGTCCTCATCTTTTTCTAGGCCATGCTAACAGCCCCAAATGTATAATTTTGATAATACTGAGAGTTTACTTTATTGAAATTTCTTAGCTACCTGCCACAAGTGACTGTTCTGTCTAGTGGTGCTTCATTATACATCAACACAAGCTACTGTGCATGGCCCAAGCAAGCATCTCAAGCAATCTCTGTACATTTATATGTATGTATATTTACATAACTATGAATTTGTGTGTCTGTATATACACACAAATATATAAATATAACACCCATGATATGTGTATGTATTTTTGTTAAATGAACACAGGAATGCTTGAAAGAGTATTGAAGGAAAGGAAGATAAGTCTTTGCGTATCTGGAAATTACAAATCTCCATGGAAAATTCCTTTAATTATGGAGGTTTGTGGAGGTAGTTGTTCTTCAGGCATGAGAAGAAGGAGGTAAGTACGTGCATCAAGTGGGCAATGATTGAAATAACAGAGTTACTTCCTAGATTGAAAACAATGAGGTTCTGCCAGTTGTTATTGAAGCAAAACTCTCAATAGATGCTTGAAACTGATAGCTGATTCCAAATGGCCTAGTAATTCATTAACTTTAGGACATACTATACTCCTAAGATCAAAAATTCTTGTTTCTCATAAAGAGATGCTGCTGATGAAATGTGGTGCTATTTCTTCTCTTCTTGGGTTCCTATATTGAGAATGAAGGAGGTGTAAAGGGCCACAAATTGGATGAATATGATGACCAGAAAGCAGGGCATCCCTTGCTTCTAGTCCATGGGGATCCTCTGGAAAACAATAGTATGGAGGTATTGTTGCCTGTTACGTAAAATTTCATTGCAGTTATTCCTGAGGCAGACACAGACATTGCCAAATGTCTGTTCACAGACCTCCAATGAAACATGCTACTGGGTAGTGCAGACTGGTAGTTGGTGTGGAGCAGAGGGGAAGGAGAATTGCAGATACTACTCTATAGCAATGCCTCTGATCCTCCAATTTCCAGAGGGATCACTGGAATTTGGGAGTAAACCTGTAGCTAATTCTTGAAGACTGGAATACTTCTCACTTCTGTGCTCCCAGCTCTATACCCAGTAAAGCATTCAGGAAAAAGCTTTGAGGAAATCAGGCTCTGAGAGATATGTATAGAACAAACAATGACAGAAATCTTGCAGTCAGGAAGACAGACACTTTGCAGAGTTGATAATTTAAAGGCCTATTCTGCAAACCAACACAGGCTGTTGATTTCTTTTCATGAGCTTTTTTCATGGCATTTTAATACCTTTAACCTAAGTGTATAATCAGACAATTGCATGGACTTTAGTACCTTCTCTTGAGCATACCTTTGACAAAGAATTCCCCAAGTGTTTTTTTTTAGAGATCACCAATGCCATTCTAAAGGAAATTTGCCTTTTCTGTATTTGTCCTATCCTTACTATTCCCTAAACATTTGCTATTAGCCACTGTCAGGAGACAGAACTACAGAAGAGACCTTTAATTCAGTCCAGGATGGCAATTCTTATGTACTGAGCACTTTCTGCTGGACTAGTCACTGCAGGTTGCTTCAAGTATGCCATCATGGAGGACTTGTGAAAATGCTATAAACTAATTTATAATGCACATGTGTATGGAACTTTCATCAAAAAAAATTCTCCTTTGAGCAATATCAAACAATTCCCACTCCCTGCAAAATTTTCTTCATCCTCAGTAATTTATTAGGGCATTTTTTGCTAATTTTTCTTTCAATGCCTTACTGTCTTCTATGAAACTTAGAACAGCCAACATTGTGGTCCATTTGTTTGCTGCATTCTTTTTACTAGATCATTGGTTTATATTAACTATAGCAGATTTCCATTGAAGACAATATTTGTAAATAAGAGCCATGAAACTGCCTCCTATGGCAGAATACCATAGGGACGATTAAGCTCACTTCTGATTAATTTTGAGAGATTTGTGGTTTCTTATAGAGAAGCACCAATGTATTCCATAATTGCCAGTTTCATGTAAATTTAGTCTTGACATTATGCAAACCAAAGTTTGAAAATAAATCAGAAGTTCTAGCAAAGCAAAAGGTAATCTTCTTGACTGCAAAACTGCAATTTTTTTTAATCTGATAAGAATGTGATTTTAATGACTCAAGCCTCTACCATGTATTATTTGTGTTATCTCTGGAGATCGGTTTCTGACTAATGGACATGCAACTTGCAGCTTGGTTTTAAGGATTATTTAATGTCAATGAAACAATCAGGAGTTGCACATGGGACAATTTTAAACAGTATTTCAAAATTACAGTATGATTTTATTACATGTATGACATAATGTTTACTCTACATTACATCTTATCAAACTCATACTCATCTTTCTGCCACAATCCACATATTATATTACTAAAGCAGCTGGAAAGCTTGGTATTTTGAGTGTTTTGCCTAAACTACTTTTCCCTACCCTTTATCAGTTTTAGGGACTCATGCCATTGCACCTGCATTTGAATTCTCCTAATTATAGAGAACCTTACTTGCTAAAACAATAAGAGAAATGTGTCCATTTATCATTGCTTGTAGCTAGAAGAACTATGACTGACATTCCTGCAGATATTCTGGCAAGCTAAAAGGCTTCTTACAGCTAATGGGAGTGGCTAAGAATTCATCTGAAGACAGAAGAGTCCTATTTTGTTCTAAAGACAGTTTGTATTTTCTAAATTGGGGATTGCCAATTTCAAAACTTTTTTGAGCCTTCTGCTGACCTTGAAAGCTTCCTGCAATAATGGAACCAAAGTCTGCAATAACAAGCTTTAAATTCTGCTTTGAAACCACTTATATATCCTATATTTTTGGCTTCCTACAATATTTCTTTACAACAGTATATGCAACCATGTAGTTTTCTAAACAATATACTTATAAATGAAAGATCTGCAGATTCTGAAGAAGTTGGTTTTGGCTGTGGCAGTGGTTTCCAGAGTGTTTTCTACCAAATATCACCCTCAATAGCAATTGATGTACATTTTGTTTGATCATTTCCAGACTCCCTGTGTCTGGTCTATCACAATGGTAGCCTTCCAGATGAGTAACAAGTATTTCCCACCCACCCCCCACCCCCCGCCTTTTTTGTCATTCTGGATGAGTAGTAAGCAATAACTTTTGGGCTGAATCATCCAATTCTATGCATGCAAATAAGTTGTCCAAATAACTTCACTACTGTGAGCTCGAAAGCCCAAGATAGGATAAAATACAGGTCATAATTTTTTATCCATAAACAGAGGACCTGTGAAAAGTTACAATTAGTTCTGAGACCTAAAGAAATAGTAAAAGACCAGATTATCTTCCTTCTCCATATATACAAAGGTCAATTATTCAAATTCTCTAGTTGTTTCTGATTGTTTTCCAGATAATGAAGTGTAACTGTTAAGATGTTAACACCACTACATACCACTGTATCTATACACATATTTTTAATCTTTTCTTTAATATAATTAAAGAAATCATTAAATTTGAGGACCTTATAATCTAAAAAAGATACAACAGGACTTGACAAAAAACAGATGACATCTAGCAGACAAAGAACAGGAAGAGAAATATCCGCAAGACTACTAGATCACTAGATTTTTTCAAAGGCTTATCAATTCACACAGTTACCACACTTCTAATGGGGAGAGATAACCAACAGATGACTTGGTAACTGACTTCTTAATCTTCTTGAACTATATCCTCAGTATTTGTATGATTGTATCAGTAGGATGGCTAGAAAGTTTGGTCATAGCTTGAGAAACACTGAGGGGAAAGTGAGTTGCGAAGAGGAATTTCTAAGAAAAGAGAAGAGTTTTATGGCCTGCAGCAGAAGGAAAGGTTTTCTGGGTAATGGTACCATGAGAGGTAGAAAGAAGGTAGAATAGATTATGAGGACAGCAACTTTAGCAAGATAGAGTCAAGATTTAGCTGGAAGCAAGGAGAGGGAGCCAGCATGACTATCCAGCTAGTGCTTGCTTTTACTGGTATCATAAGTGAAATCTCAGGAATAAAATTTTATTTGAGATAGAATAATTTATCTAAGTCATGATCTTGGAATTTGATGGAGATACTGTAATTAAAAAAAGTTGATCAGATCTTCTAGTAACAAAATCTGTACTATGACAAGTAATATTCAGGTCACACTTCTCCTTTGAAGTTTTAATGGCCACTACAATTTTATGTTAGTCACTCACTTATGTTTGAAGTAAGCGTGCAAAGCCTTAGCTGTCTCCATTTGTCTATAACTACTTTAGAAGCTTCTGAAGGCACTGAGCTCATAAAACTGCAGGCTTCAAAGAGCTTATTCAAAGATTCCATTCTGCTGCTGCCATTTATCAAAGGGGCACTTTTAAAATATATATCTCTTTATAATAAAATGTTTTTTTTAAATATAAACCTGACAGTGGGGATGATTGAAACAAAATCTCCGTTGGCTTCAATGGCAGCAGAACTGAGTTCCATAGTTTTAAAGATAGCATTTATATTTCTAAACTAATGTTATATTAAAGTTGATAATATATGGAATCAGAAATCATTTTCCTTTTTTTTTCTTTTTGTCTATCCAAATTTTTTGAAACTTCAATGTGAATTTAACCTTGAACTTTAAATAAAATTCTAAATTTAACCCCATAATACTGAAAATTATTGTCTCTCCTAAAGAAAATAGAAATTCACTGTTTCTAAGTACAATTCATCCTATTGGGAAAATGCAAACCTGAAGAATCAGTGGAATGTTAAAACTAGATTGTAATTTGTTAAAAAAACAGGACAAGAATGCTGTAATTTATCAGTCCCATGGTAGATCTTTCAGACATCTAGTACATGATGCTGGGTAAATCACATAGCATCAAGTTATTTTGTATTCCCTTTAAATAAGAATAGCAATACTTACCTACATCACATTCATAGTGGTATGCTCTTTTGTTGAATCCAGTTCCCAAAAAAACAGCGCCACACTTTTTGTTGACTTTACCGTTTATTAGATCAGCTCTTTAACTCATCCTAACTTCTGTAAAGAATCATGGCCTGGGGTGAGGGGGAAATGGTAGTGGATGTCTACGTAATGGCTATGCTAGCAACCAGCAATGATTTTAGAAATGCATCTTTATGGTTATAAAATGCACCTACTCCTTCCTTATTCTGACAGCTTGGTCACTTGTTTTGTTTGCTCCAACAGTGGACATCATAACATCACAATCTGTTGCCATGGAAATGGCTGTGATTTTTGCAAATTCGGCTTTGTGTCTTCACATTGAAATCAGACAGGAAAAAAAATGGGCAATAGGAAAAAAACGCTTGTTTAAGGACAAAAGCAATTTGATTCTAAATTCAGGCCTAAAACCTTTGTCTTTGGTGAGTTAACTCTCCATACGAGCATCTTTTGAAGTCACTACTTTTCTGTTGTTACTTACCTGGCTTCCCTGGTTGCTTTGAGAAGGGAATACCACATCATTGTTCTGTTTTACACTGCCTAGCAGTGGCCTGATTCATGTCTGTGAACAACTAAATAATGATAAAATTATCAAAATGATATTGTAATCATTGGGAAATAGCCATCCAAACACAGGACTTCAATGAATTTTCTGCATTTTCTCTGCTGTAATTTATCTACCACCTCAAGCATGTAAGAGCCTGCATTTTGGGCATATTCTCTTGATTCACACTTTGACTAAATTTTTAAATTGGCTTGCATAAACATCCCAGAAGAATTATTTCACTTTTGCTATTCTGGAGTAATTCCCCCATGTAAGTAGTTTCTTGCCAATTACAAGTTACTTTATTCTGAAATAACTTCTCTAGTTTGGATAACAATATTTTTTTCTGAAATAAAATTATTATTATTTTCCCTACAACAGAAAATATATTGGAATACCTAAATTATAGTTATCTGGTATCTGGTAGATCCCCTGTTTAGACAAAACTTCAGAATCTGGACTTTTTAAATAAGTGTGTCAAGCATTTCATTTTTTTTTAAGTAGCCCTGTCTCTTTATTTTGAATTTCTGGCTATTCCTGGAATATATAGCACTGCTTGGAAAAGCATGACTCTGTTAGTGGCCTACTTTAGAAGTAATGCAGTTGCCAATCAATAAAAATCAGAATTGATGCTATTTGATAAATATATATACTTCATGGTCTCCATAGTTCAGTTCTGAAATATGAGGGTAAATTATGGGCTTGCTGGGAGTGTTGTACAAAATTCTTTCATCTTGGCAGAACCATTTAGGGAGACCAACATGATGATACAGTCCTGTGCCTAATGTTTTAGATTGGACTTGCATTTAAATTAAAGAGTTTACTTTTGCCTGGAGATGGAGTTGACTGATTATCTTTTGTAGGCTAGGCAAAACTAAGTTCTGTAAGCCTGATAGTCTTGCCTTTGAAATAATTTTGATAAACTACTGGAACTCTAGGCCTTTTTGACCCTAGATTATTATTATTTTACTTCTTTTTTAAACCTCAACATAGTTGGAATATAGAATTGGATGGTGTCCCCTAGTTTACTGAGTCCAGTCCCCCACAATTGTAGTAACCATAGATAGAGTTCACAGAATATCCACTGATAAAGTGGACAAACCTAGACACACACTAAGACCCTATATAGTAAAATTGAGACATTTAGTTCAAATCCAAAGCCTTGAATACTGCAATAAACCAGGAAAGGCCTTTGTTTGGAGACTGGCAGTTTAGTCAAAGCTAATGTGGATACTGGCACCCTGCCCCCCCATACTGCCTGCTGTTAAACTTTGCTCTTCTCTGTGAGACAACCCCAACAGTAAAAACCAAAGATGTGCAATTCTGATAAAACCTGGGGAACAAGCTATGACTATTTACTTTGATGAAAATCTGAGGTGGGGAATTAGATCTATAGAGGGCTTTGTTCTTAAAGTGGGACTTAATTACCAACATTTCCTCAGATCTCCTCAGATGCTCCATGTAGTTGCAGTCTAACACTGGAGATGTGTACGTCCCATAGCTGTACACACTTTAAAGTTCTCTGAATGCCTAAAGTTCAGCCAATGCATTATGCTGCCTCACAGGTTAGACAGGTGGAGCACATGGGCTTGTTCCTTCTCTGGAGTTTAGTCATTTATGGAGCCAGAGAAAGGATGGATGATTGTGATTCTTTAGTCCAGTGGTTACATTTCAACCCACTGGAGCCAACAATGTCTTTGTCAACAATCGGTCATGGGTTAAAGTACTAAAGTAATCCCAGGGGTGGAAGTAGGAACTTTTTTTTTTTTTTTCTGTACTGTGGTTTTTAAAGGAAATGTATTTCAAGACTCCTTTGATCACAATATTACTTGCAAAAATACTTTTTTTTATAATAAACAATTGGATAAGATCGTTGATCATTGTGGTTCAGACCTAGCTAATGAATCTATATAATGTGAGGTTGATCAGACTAAACGTTTATGGTAAAAAGAATAAATAGGCCAAAGCAATTATTGCAGTAAATTGACTGAGTATTTTGAGAGCTACTGAAAAAGTCTTCTTTCCAAATGATAGTGGCTGCAAACAGTTACAGACTTGCACTGCATTCATTAGAAATATATACCTTGGCACAAATACAGACAACAGAGTTAGCAAAAGGTTAAAAAGAAGGACAAATTGGTTTTCATAAATGTAGGACAACAGTAAAATATTTCAAAACTGCTCCATGAAAAGGGATGCAATACTGTGTCTAGCTAAGCTGGCATAATTGTATTAAACCTCAGCTTACATTTTGCTGTCTCTATTTCAAACCCAAAGACAGGGATATGCACTGAAAAGCTTGTCTTTTTCCCATTTATAGCATTTGGTTTAATAAATTGTACTACCTTTCTCCGCTTTGAATGACTTGCTTATATAATGCAAACATGCACCACTCACGAAAAATTGTTAAGGTATAAGAGTAAACACATGTATATGAACAAACAGCTTGAGGACAAAGCTGTGATTGCATGGGAGCCGTTCTCTCTGAGGCTCTAAATATATTTTTAAAGCAGGATTTTGTACCTGATTAGTTCCTGGATATAAATTTCAAAATAAATATTGGCATTCAGTGAAAGATAATTACTAGAGGCATTATGAGCCTAACCTGTTACTGTCAAAAGCAAAAGCTATGCTTGTTTAATAATGTAAACAGAATGGCACGTCTTATGTCTGAACCATATTGAATCACATTACAAGAAGATGAAAGTAGCACTTGAAACAATGCAACAGGAATCCCTTGTGAATTTGGATTGAAGAGGGGGCTGCAGGATCAAACTATCAACTATGCGTATTGGGTAGACATTGTCTGCTGATCAGGATTCAAATGCTTTTCTTAAATCTCTTAAGCACTTTGTTAAGGTCTTTGTGTGCTTTTAGCAAAAGGTAACACATTGATATAGATTCCATTGTGCTGAATTGTTAACACCAAAAAAAGTTAAGTGATTAAAATAGTAGTTACTGAATAAATTCAGACATCTACTAAGGTAATAATAAGCTCAGGGTTCAAAAAACAAGATGAGGATCCAAAGATAGTGGCAATGCCATGACTACATTTTGAAATGCAGAAGTATTGTTATTTTGTATTTTTAAAAAAGTCATTAGTTTGAGTAGAGCCAACTTAGCAAAGGAGGTTCAGAAATGTTATGTCCGTTCTCAGTAGATACCTCTTTTGAATTTTCTCTTTAGCCTTAAACGAGCCCAAAAATTAAAAGCCATGACCTGAATCTTTAGGGTTATAGAAGAACAGCAAGTAATTATCTCTGGACTGTTGTCAGAAAAGGATTAATGATACTAACTACATAGAAGTTGTACTCACTGACAAATTCATCAGAGCATCAAAAGGAAGGAACAGTTGCACACAAGGTGAGCCTTTAAAAAGGACCATTACATGCTGAGGTACCTAGGCAGGGACCACTTGCATGTTCCACTCAGGCAGAAGCTTGAGGACAGTATGACTGATATGCTGCAAGGAGGACTGGCACAGGAAAAAACCTCATGGAAGTTACTGAAACAAATTATTGATTATTTTTTAAGTCTAACAAAGCACAAAAACTCCTCAAGAAGCTTATGTAGGATGAATCTTTCTACTAGATGATCACCCAGTGGTGCAATCTTCTGATCAATTCTCATTTTAAATATTGAGTTAGACTAGAATATGCTGAATAAAAAAGGCTTATCATAATTTGGCCAAGATGGGATTCCATGAAAGTTCAAAGATAATGGCTTACAAGTTACAACTACCTCATTTTTGTAATTCTCTGTTATATTAGTGGAAGTATAATACACCCTGGCTTTTATGGTCACAAGTACTATAAGAAAAATCAGCATAAATACCAGATAAATTGATTAAAAAAAAAAAAAAGTATCAACAACATAATACCTTTTTCTTAAACTGAGAGTATCACTTGTTAGAATTACCAGATCTGAGACTGAGAGGCCAAAGGAAAAGAAAAATGTTGCCAATGCCTAACAAAAACAAGAGGTGCCAAAATGATTGTCAGTGCAGACCAAACAAAACATGATAACAAATGACCCCTATTTCAAACTGAAAAAAAAAGATAAATTTCAGACAGTGGTTGCTAACCCAGGAAGATAACAGATAGCCCATTCTCATAAAAGTCATATATTATCATTCACCCCTGGGTCAATTTTACAGGAAGAATCAAAGCTCCTTAGACAAAACTCACAATAGTCCACAAGGATATAGACAGTATGAGCGAGAGGTTACAATAGCTACTGGAGGTAGTGATTATGTAGTTTACACATCTTCTTTTTCATCGTTATTCAGATATAGTTGAGGTTAGGAGATAACAACAACCGATTGCCAATGCTTTTGTGATACCTATAACACAAAGGCTATTTCTAACCCTGCATGGGATTATTTTTCTTGTATAATCTCATATGGTAATCACTATTCAGGGTGATGAATACTTCAGGAGACTGCTTTTTAGGCCTTTCCTTACACTAAGCATTTTTTATATTTGTCTATCTAGCTTGCAAAGGTCCTATCCACCCACTTTCCCATACTGTTAAATTTTCAGGAAAGCCCTGAAGCACCCCTCTCCTTCATTGTGTCAGGCACTATGGGTACCCTCCCAATGCCTGGACATCATCAGCTCTGCGTCCTTCCTTCCAGCCTCACAGGGGCTCTTTCCATCCCCACAGCACTCACTCTTCATCCTTTATACATATTGGACTCTTGTGGCTCTTTCCTCCATACTTATTTTTCACACCATTATTAATTGCCTTATTCCTACAGTGAAAAGACAAGCAGAGATGAGATATTTTGTTGTTATACTGCACGCTGTTAATAGCTTTGATGTGCAGACAATTACAGATCATATTGAAGCTTCTGGTTCTGCCAGCTCTATATCTAACTTTCATATATTCCCTGTTTAGCTTTCTTTCTCATTTGATTCCACTTAAATCTGTAAATACCTATGCATTTATGCCTAGGATGTTCTTTGAGAAATTGTGGAACTGATTGGATGTATTATTCAAAAGTTTCCATGTTACAACCAAAAAGACAAATGACACCAGCCTGAGAATAAAACCTTGCTTCATTTGGCTACCTGTGTTATCTGCAGCAGTTTTCCTGGGGTGAGCTATTTGGAGGATATACAGAAGCATGTGTGACTTTCATGTTGCTATTAAGGTGAAGCCATTGTGACAAGAGCTGTGACTAGTTTTCATAAAGATAGTTTGAAAAGACAAAACCAGGACATCTGCTTTACTTCATAGGTAGGTGAAAGAAGGCAAGGGGCACAGCTAGAGGAACTAGGAACCAAGAACAGCCAGCTAGAGAAAGTTCTGTGATCAAAGTCCAAGAAAAGGGTTTTTTTCATGAAATTTGCCATTAGAGATATTGAGGAGGCCTATGTATTAAATTCCTGAGTTTTGAGGCACTGTAATAGAGCTGTCAAACAAAGATATAGAAAGTGCTACTGTTTCCACTAGACATGACAAGCTAAGGATTCCCAACAAAGTAAGCTATCGGGCCACCTGAAGAGGGATAATGAAAGTGATTACATCAGCAAAGAGGAAGGAACAATCCAGGTAAAGAGTTGGTGCATGTTTGATCTTGGAGGGTTGCTGTTACCTCCAGTGCAGTCATCCAAAGCTGTCTAAAAATTAAATAGGCTAAAAGAACAAGAATGCCTAGGATTTCTTCCAGGAATTTCTGTAGTTACCTACTAGGCATCAAAGGAGACTTCTTTTGAACCTTCAAATATACAAGGAGGTCACATGCACTAGTGACTGCCGATTTGGTAACCTATTATTCACTATTTTCTTTTATTGATTGTTTTACAGTCCCCAAGGCATGTGTGTTGCTTTCTGTGCCACAAAAAAAAAAAAAAAGGTTCTGTAAAATCTTGGGGGTTTTTTACAGGAGCAACAGTGGCTGTCTGTTGTTGTTAATGACAATGGAAGCCTACTTTTTTCCCTATTAATTCTGATTAGGGGGTCTCATAGGAATATTAAGACCAATTTTTATGATGAATCTTGTCCTGCAACCAGGAAAAAGTGTCAGGTTGCCCTAAGATATTTTCTTTTTTAAAGATTACATTTGCAACAAATTAATGATTCAGCTTAACCACTTTGTTAATTTTTTAAAAAGAGAACAGTACTTGGTTTATACTGACATTCAGGACAAAGAGACAAGCCAAAGCAATGTGAAAATTGTGGAAAAATAAGGTATCACCCACAAATATAAATAGCCACTAATTAAATAGCAGTAGTTAGAAAAATAATATACTTGTTTTATAACTCTAGGTGGCAGCAGTGGAACAAAATAGAGAAAAATGTATGATTATGATTATACTTGCTCACTGTTAATACAAAATCCATTAATTAAATACTGCTGATGGTGCTTCTTGACGCAATATTACTTCTATACTCTAGATGGCAGCAGCATCACAACATACAGAAAAATAAGATTCATTGTATTCTTGCTGTGTCCAAATATGGAACCCCTTCAAGTTTTTGGAGGTTAAAGTTGGAGAGGTCGAAATGCAGATTTCCTTTAGGCACTTTCCCACCACAAAAGAAAGAAAAAACCCTAATAATGACTGTTAAATATCATGTACAATTAGAGATAAATCACTTCTGAAGTAAGTCTACGTTTTAGCAGTCTTAGAACATTCTGAATTTTACTGATGTGCAGAAAGCATAAATGACAGCCCCTGTCCAGCTGGGTATAGTATACTGATACTTAAAAACCTGTGCCTGTGCATAGCTGTCATGGATCTTGCTTTTGTGTGTTAGGAGAATTACAGCTTTTGCAAGAGAAGGCAATAACAGTAACCATATCATGTATTCAGTCTTTAAATGATAAGGTTTTGCATATATCAATTCACAAGGACTTCATATGTGTAAGTCTGGATCAAAGGACTTTGAGGTGAAAAGAAGGCATTTGCATTAGGTTATACAAAGTTTTGGTAAAGACCATTCTGAATATTGTTTGAATAGAAAGCATCATAGGTGCCAGCTCAGCAGAAGGCTGATCTGGAGGTAGAAGCAGGAGGGCCTGGAGGTAGAACCACATAACCTCAGCTACCCTGCTTTTTCCTCTCCTGATGGAGACAAGGTCCCAGCTGGATGAAAACTTCAAGCAGTCCAGGAATACTTTCATATTCAAATCATATACCTGCTGGGTGAGGTTTCATAAAATTGTACAGAGAATTATTTAAGTATAGCAAATTTGTTGTTCAGATTGTTGCGGATGTCTTCTCCATGTAATTTTGCTTCTGTTATGGCCAAAAGAGCAAGTATCCACCAGACACTGCATGACAGGCAGAGTAATGCATCACCAAGTGTAAACACTGAATATTGAGGGGAATCCAGTGTATGAAGAGATTTTCTTCATTATGGGGGGAAAAATAATTGAGTTTACTGCTGAGATAGAGGATGGACTTAAGGAAAATGGGGCACTCACTTTCTCCAGCTGGCTGGTGTATTATCCTTGGTCTCGGAGGCTCCTTGAGGCTTAAGAAGGGTATTGCCTGGTCCAGTTTTAATTGTGTTAGGAGCACATTTTGACAGAAACAGATTGTTGCTCAGAGCCATGGTAGGGTCATGCTATGAAGGTGATTCCTTTGACATATTTTGGGAGCATGCCTTGCTCAAAGGTACAAATTTGTATGCTGAGTGAGATGACTCACTGTGATCTGTTAGTATGAATGAGTAGAACTATGTGAGAAGCCACTCATTGGGGGCCCATCAGGTTTTCCTTAATCACTTAATATTCACTCAATATGGAAAGGTTCTTGGTCTGTCCTGCTTACTGGGAAAAAAAAAAAAAAAAAAAGGATTTTTAATTAAATAATTATTTTGTTTTAAAAATTATTAAATCTCCCTAGGAAAGAAAAAGAAAGCAGGAAACTAAAATTGAGCTGGTATCACCAGTATTAAGATAAAGTGAAAGTTAAGGCAGTCCACTTACTGAGTGAATACTAACTGAAGTATTTTTTTGTATAGATGTTCATTAGCTATTGATGTATCAGATTTTAATTAAATCATCAGAGCATTAGTTCCAAAGACTGACTGTGAACTCTATTTATTATGAGCTCTTTGATTATAAATCCTAAAGAATTTCATCTGCTGAATCTGTAACTCAGAAGTGGTTAATATTTTGATAGGGAAATAAAAAAAAAAAAACACCAAAACCTTTAGCACCTGAACAAAACTTTCTGAGAAAGATATGAAGGTCTCTGTTCAGTTCCTCTATGGTGGCTAATACCTTCCTTTCTCAAAAGTAAGCATATCAGACTATTGTTTCAGACTACTTAAAACTATTATAAAGTTTTCTGGCACTTTTCTCAGATAAACTCCAGTTGTTCATCATGAACAGGCCTAACTGCATTTTCAAATCCTAAAATTAAATTAAAAATATTTTGGATGTCTCTCACCAAGGAAAAGCAAGGACAAAAGTAGATAAAGGAAAAATAAATATTGAATATTACCAAAAAATTGCAACTCTTCTGTTCTCTGTTCTTATAGTCTCTTAGAAGAAGAGGTGAAGTAATCCAAGAACCAAGTGGTGGTGCTGGTACTGTGCTTCACTACAGGCTTTCTTCACAATGCAGAGAAGCCCATGCACTGGGCTGCACAGGCTGCTCTGAAGCTCTGCAATTAAATGTGCTGAGGTTTCTGGTGAATACCAGGTGCCACTTGGACCGTGAAGCATGCTACAAGCTCTATGTCTTTGGCAGTCCTATATAACTTCATGGTTGCAAGCCAGTGATGCGTATGAGATCAGAGTTTTCTGAGGATTAGGCATAGCTTAGCCACTTGTCCTGCAGGTACAAGTACCTGCTGGGGGGGGGGTTGCTCCAAGGAGATAGTGATTCCATGGAAGTAGTATTTTTTCCTATTAAAATGAGATTCCTGTTGAACTTAACACTGTGGCATTAATTTTGCAAGATGTATATGTACACATTCTTTCTTTTACTCCCTCCATGCCGTAGCCAGATTCACAAAGCTGTACTACTGGTGGGATGAAAAAGCACAGTGAAAGTAAGGGCGTTGTATCCTTCACAGGGGGTAGCATCTCTCTGTTCCTTCTCTGCTTTGAATAGAAT
Source organism: Aramus guarauna (assembly GCA_013400195.1). NCBI lineage: Eukaryota > Metazoa > Chordata > Aves > Gruiformes > Aramidae > Aramus > Aramus guarauna. The sequence continues at coordinate 388,858 of VXBL01006287.1, read as the reverse complement.
CTTTTAAGGCTTGGACAAGTCTTGATAGAGATCCCATTAGCTGGTGCCAGCTAATGTTGCTGATGGGATGAGGGCAAGGACTGCCTTCTCCATAGTAGTATTAATTATATATAGTAATAGTAGCAGTGTTCTTTTCTGCTCGCCATTTAATTTGTCAGCTGAACAGCAGCTATATACTGCAAGAGACTAATCAGCAAGGTTCATAGTTTTGTTTATTTCCTCTTCATTGCAATGACTTGGAATATTTCTTTAGAGGCAAGTTCCTGTGCCTGAGACTATAATATACTTACCTACTGTCTGACCTACTGTTTCGTTGTATGCAGAAGGACTGAAGACATGTTCTAGAAAGAATATCTTGAAGTGGAGTAATGCAGGAAGAGGCATGATACAAGAACACTATAGAATGTATGTTTTGTTTGGAGAGGAAAAAATGCATTAAGACACAAACATTTTCTGCATGTGCATGAGTGCCTGGCTAGCTGATACAATGCCACTTCATTGAAGTGGTCCTCTCAGCCTGTGAGGTACCATCGTTAGCCAGAGAGACATAAATTACTACTTGCTTTGTGAATTACTATAATGATCAAGCATAGAGGTGTCTTAATTTACTGAAATGAGACAATGACTGAAGATCTTGAAAAGCACTGGCTGAGATTGTTATAGAATCCTTGCAGCAGAACCTGGCTTCTTTGAAGTGTTCTCCAGCACTTTTAAAATCTTTTTTTTCTTATGCTTTGTAGATCATTCCTGTGATTTCTANCCCCCATTTACAGTCTCACACTATAGGCTACACTGAGTAACCATAAATCCTAAAGAAAGCGATTCACCAGCAACTTGATCTGTCTTTGGTGGACATTCTGTCATGTTAGTGCCTTGGAAGTATCACTAGGAGCAGGGAAATTCTCCAACTAATGTTTGATTAATAAAGAAATCTTTGCTTAATAGCATGTGAAGGTAATGCAATGAGAAGGACTTTTGTGCAGCTAATCTAAACTGTTCCCTGGTATAGATGATTATGATGGGATCTTTCATTAGAGGTCCATGAAATAAAAGTTACTCATAATTATGAACCATTGTATCAGGAAGAGAAAGTACCATCTGGGTGAAAGCACTGTAGTGAAACAAAGAATCTGTTGTATTGATCAGCATAAAGTTTCTGATAGAGCTGTTCTGCTCATTTGAAGTCTTCTTCACCTACTTTTTGCTGTTGTGGGATAATGCAAAGCCGAGATGTGCAGCCTTGGTCACTGTGAGTTGGATCTCTGTAAGCTATACCCTGTCCTCCTGTCTACTGCTGCAGTCTGCGTCCCCTCTCCCAGCAAGCAGTTGTCATCCTCTTTCATACAGCAGTCAAAGCCACCTTCACTGCCCCATGAGACAGCAGCTCCCCTGCCCTGTCTAACCTGCCCAAGCAGCCTTCAGCCTCTATATGTTGGCACAGGCAGCAGCACCTTGCTCCTCTCCTTCACAGTTTACCATCACCTCCACTGTGTAAGCAGCAATACTCTTCTCTTCACCGATCGGTCAGCTTTCATTTCCCCTGGAAGTCCCCGCTGCTACACCTCATTTTCTGTATCTGTAGAAGGCTGCTGCAGAAGGGAGGAGGAGGAAGTAGGCAAAAGGTCTGGACAGGGAAGAGGCAAGGCTGGAGCTAGGATGGAAATACCTTATGGGCTAATTCCTGCATTAGAGCTATCTGCCAGACCACAACGGACTGTAGTGTTTTCACATACGGCAAATGAAGTTGGCCTTCTCCAGCTACAGGTCAGATGTACCCTGACTGAAAAGATGATGTTCTTCAGTCCATGTTCTGCTGAACTTCACAGCTTGGGTTCAGCATTAATGAACATTATGGTTTCTACTTATTGGATTTAAAATGCTTTTTAAAAAAAGCTTCTCTTCTCAATGCACACAGACAGCACTGAGTCACCCCAAATCCCAGAAAGTTCAATAGATCTTATATTGAGGTAAACACCAAAAATTTAATTGCTTATTTAATAAGCAACTTTGAGCAATATGTTTTTAATTGAAGAGCTCAGACCTAGGAGGAAAAAAATCTCAGCATTTTATACTGAAAGCCACTGTTATCTTTGAACTATGAACAAGCTGCACCAATAATGTTCTCAGCTGAGCACGCAGATTCTTAGTTTGGTTTTGCTGATAACTAGAAAGTAACAATTCAGCATAAGTCTTAATATAGATGTCTCTGTCTGGCACCTGCAAGACGTTCCTCCAGTACTTTCTCTCAATGCTGTAAACATCAGTATTAGCAATGACTGATTCAGCAACATATACCTTGAACTTTGGAATAGTGATGGCACCTGAGCCCAATACAGCTTCAAAAGGACTGTACTCCTTTACAGCTTACCAAGCCTTCTCTTAAAGATTACATGTTAAAATGTCACCAGACTGTATTACCAGAATATTCAGAAAATGGAGAGTATTGAAGTAAGATTTATGATACTATATCTATTCTGATAAGGGGAGAAGCAGAGATATAGGGGGTTTTCATAAACAAGTTAACTCTTTCTTTATGTCCAGTCTTGTCTACTGTCTTCTAACTGCATTTTTCTCCAGCTAATTTTTCCAGACCCAACCAGGTGAGAGAGTGAGGCAGCAATTTTTCCACTTTTTTGTCCTGTAATCAGAATTGTTTACTAATTTTCATGTAGTTATGTGTGTACAAATGTTTTGAATGAAGCTAGATAGATGATACAAGTTGAAATCTGAAAGGCAGAGGTCTTGACTGACAGCAAATGAAAGCCTAAAATACTATGTACCTAGAACATGATGAAACGCTGGAAACACAAGCTCTAGCTACAGTTTCAGCTCCAGAGTTATGGTGTCAGGTCTTGGGTTGCAGGTTTTCCAAACCCAGTGGAACAAAAAAGATATCCTTTGCTTTAAACTGGTTGAATTTTGTGCAGAATCGTCAGCAGACAGTGATAATACATCTGTTCTGCAAAGAAGAATATGTAGAAATTCAAGTATGATGCGTAATCTTATTATCAAAGAGAAGCCAAAGCTTTGATGTCAACAGGAGTCCTTCTGTGGACTTTGATATAAAATTAATTTCTGTAATCCTAATTATTTTTCCTCTGTCCTGATATTTTTTATTGCACCATGAAACAGTGTTTTCCTAAGAAAGAGCAAACAGTTTTGGGATTTTATTTTCTTTCTTTTTCTCAATTTTGTTTTGGTTTTAGTGGGAGTATTTGTTGTTAGTTGAGTTGCTGAGAAAAAAGTGAAAGGCTGCTGTCCAGAGGGACAGTAGAGGATGTATGTGTCTCATAAGAGAGATGTAGGTGGCACATTGGCCTTATGATGGATGCACAGGAATGAAGACTGATAATTCATTCAAAAACTCCATTTGTAATATTTTGATGTATTATGACAATATAATCTTGTGTCTTAATAACAGGTTATAATATGTATATTTATAGGGCAGTATTTAGCCAGATGAGATTTGCTTATGTAAATTCTACTACCTGTGTTTGAAACTGGTAGTGGCTGTTACTTAATAGTGCTCAAAAAGAGGCATGCCATAGCTTCCTAGTTAGGTGGGATTGTGGGTTTGAAGGACTATATCCGTGGTTATTTCTTCCCTCCTCACTCTTGATTCAGGATTCCTAGAAAAATATATTACATCCAAGAACTCTGGTGGTGTTCTAATTTGGTGATTTTAATTTCATTTAGTTGTGTGCTCTTTTCACAGACTCAATTTAATGTGCCATTTTTCTCTGCCACACAGAACAGGGATGAATGAGGAAGAACCAAAACTTTTCTGAAAACAGAAAGAAAGGCTTTATTATATGAAGCTTAAACAGAAAAGTAAGAGTGACAGGATTTCCACACAACTGAAAGATTATCTTCTTTAAATGTGTAACTCATGTTTGCTCTTTATGGGTAGATTGTTAGACTGTATGTTCAGCTCTCTGAAGAGGCATTTAGGACTTCAAATACAGTAATAAATTAATTTGCGAGATAGAGACAATAATGAAAGATTCGATTTCAAACCACTGACGTGAAACTTTTGTGGAATTTTCAAACATTAAAAAGCATAAATGACAGCCTTATTTACGTGCGTAAATGAACCCACCAGTGAAGTTAAATACAAGATTGACAGCATTAGGAAGAGAAGCTTCTTTTTTTTATCTACAAAGAGATGTGACTTACAACAGTGTTATTGCGGGCTTTCTTCCACGTCACTTGGCCACCCCACTCCCCTAAGAGGCCAATTACAACAAAGTGAGGGCAGCTCTGGTGTATGCAGTCCTTGCTTTTTCTTAGATAACTAAGGTTACTCTTGGCAACAAGGAGGTGATGAGTTGACACCCATCATCTAAGAAAGGAAACCATTAGTTTACTCAGAGGCCAATACAAAGCTACCAGATGGGAACAGTTTTCTGTCACTATCTATCAAGGCTAGAGCACAGCTACCCAGCCTTCTGTGACATCAATTTTATGCTGAGAGCACAGCAGTCTCAAAAAACACTGAAGAGCCATTTACTTGTAAAGTATAAGAAACATCTGTCAGGGGCTACAAGTGTTAAAGAAATGCTTAACCGTACATTGAGTTGGCAGATTCTTAGGCTCAGGTTACAGGAAAAACATTAGCAGTGAAAGTCCACAAGATTTATCCTAATTTATCAGATTACTTCCTCAGAAACTCTCCTTTTGAACTGCTCTTCAACAGAAGAACAAATGTGTAGACTTCAATGCTTAATAAAGCTGAAAGCTTCTCCCTGGGGTAATTGAAATTTTTCTATCAAAGCTTAGATAGACCTGGTTGCAGCTGCAACAAAGAAGAAACATATAAAGCCAAGTGGAAAGCAGTTAGACAGCATTGGTGGTGTAGGACCATTGAACATGGTCTTGCTAATTGGAATCTATAGCACAGGACATTCAACTGCATGCTGGGCAAATGACCCTGAAAGTTTCAAGTCTATCTAGTATAAAAAAAAAAAGTTCAGATGTAAAAATAATCATACGAATGATGGATTCTGTATCCTTGAATGGGCATAACCAACCAGAGATCTGGGTAACTGGCAAATTTCTTTTTTAAATAAGGCCCTTTGAGTCCCATATATGCATCTACTTTCACAAGCATTTCAAAACCTGTCTTCTAATAATTTCACACAGAGCTTTCAGAGAAGCAATGTTCAAAAGAATGAAAGTAATGAAACACAGCAAAGTTTTACATTTTTATTTCTGTACTTTGGGAAAATTCCTATTGAAGACAGAAGGCAGTTCAAATTGGCATTGCTTTACTGCCAACAAAAATGTGTGACTCTTGATCTAATGAAAAATTAGAGAGATTGAAAAGCAGAAGTAGACTTAGGAAGGATTTCAGTTACAGCGGGATGCAGCCCTTATTGCATTTGTAGTTCAAACTGTGATCTCTAAGGAGACCTAAATTGCTCCAGAGTGTGGAATTTAGGGTATTTGAGACTTTATTTTCTCAGAGGAACAAGTCTGGGTAGCTAAGACATCAGGCTTGTCATGTATTTAGAAAACATTTTATTTTAATTTAAAATCAAATGTCATTTAATGATGAAAATATGCAATTCTTAAAACATTTGTCACATGAATTAGAAGTTGTTCAAAATGGTTCCATAAAGTGGATCTTGTGAATTTTTTCAAAGTTTCCAGTCCTGTAAACTGATCTGGATAAGCATACTTTTATTTTATACAGAAAAAGCCATTGTATTTATGATTGTTATCAGTATGCAAGGATTCACTGGCTCAAAATCTAAACTGTCATTCTCACATGCTCTCTAGCTTTGTGAGCACTAAATTATTTCTGGGATGTGAAACGGCTTCAGCAGAAAAAGCTGGAATTACATCTCTACTTCACAATGTGCTAACATACCAGGATGTCAGAACAAGCCACCCTGGGCATTGGGAACACTTTGCCTGTGCTTGTTTGACGTTCCACGGAAGCAAAGTACCCTACGGAAAGGCAGGGTGCCACACTATGTTACATGGCTATGTTGCTTCCCACGCAAATACTACTTCATTCAGAGCTTAGTCTAGCATCTTGACGTGATGCAACATTGTGTGGTACAGACTTGCTCATGCAGCCTAAACAGTGAAAGAACTCAATCAAATTCCTGCACCAAATCAGCAAGAAATAGATTTGAACTTGGATTTCCCAAATACCAGTGAACATTATGTTAGAATATGAATTAGTCTTGTGGGTTTACATTGTTGACATCTTTTACCATCTCTTCTTCCATTCTTTTTAGTGAGAAAAAAAAAGCATGTGAATGTCAGATGTAATCATCATGTATTTTCATGTATTCCCTAGAACTATTCTTTCCCTTTTGCCTTTCCTCATTTATCACCCATTTTATGTCTTCCTCTCTCACCTCATCTTTTTCATTCATCAAACTTTTCTTTCTTTCTTCATCAAAGCCTAAATTTTGAACCTTTCTTCCTCTGTTGTTTGAACCTTTCTTTCTTCTGCTGTTCTTTTCCTGCTGTTCTTGACTTTTCTCTTTTTATCATTTGTCTCCTCCTTGTTTCTATTTCTTTTCTTGCATATTTTATCTGTTTGCACTAATCCTCAGCCCAGCAGGAAAAGGCCAGGGCTGGAGGTGGAACTCCATTGAGACAGGACAGAACAAGTAGGCCTGTATGGTTGTGGAAAGAGCAGGTTAAAGCACCCTCAGTTTTTAGGACTCAGATGATGAGTCCAACAAATCACTGGTGAAATCAGGTACTGCAGTGTCTAATATGCCAGACAGCCTACAGCATTTGGCATCGGGGTTTCAAACAACTGAAAAAAAAAGAAGTGGAAGTATGCCAAAGACGTGATCTCCTGAGCACTCATGCAATATTATTGATTAGAGCAAAAGGATGGTCAGTTTTGTTGTATTTATCAGAACTGTCTACTTTATCACCAAAGTAGCGTCATGAGTTGCCTTTTTCATCTCAACAGATAGGTGGTCTGGGAAAATACTATGCTATTAATGGAACGGTATTTTTAGAAAGATGGAAAAAAAGAAAAAGACAAGAGTCCAGATTTTATCCTACCCTCTTCAATGACATTTGTGAATCAAATGGAACACACATGCCAGAGGAAGGTCATTTCAGTTGAGAGAGCAATCAGGAAAGCCACAGAAAACATATTTTAACTTCTTGATAACTCATTTCACTGAAATAGTATCTGTTTCGCACTACCTCATTGTATCTAACAGTAGAGCAGGGTTTGAGGTAATGTATATTTATGTGGTATCAATTACTAGCTGTGTCTTGCAACCATTAAAATCCCTTGCATGTTTAATCCCTTATTCTAACATTAGTATTTAATTTCTCAAAGTCAGTGCCTATGACTAATGTATTAGAAAATGTTCCCCTGATTTTTTGAGGAAGTTGAATACAATCCATTTGGGGAGAACAATTGAAGTTGAGAGCCTGACATTGGCGTATCAACATTCCTAGTACTTTGTCTGTGAAATGCTTATCTTTGATCTTAGAGCAATGAGAGTCTGTATTCATCTGCAAGTTCTTTATATATATAATTACAATATATACAGCAAGTACATATATATGTAATTTTTATATTTATATATGTTGCTTTACAGGTGGGACTTTTCAGAGGAGCCTGAACATATGTGTGTATACAGAATGTTTTACATTACTGTTCTGCCAACAAATTAGCAGAAAACTTTCTGCTCAACTCCTTCCTTTCTTGAAGAGCACAGATTAAGCCAACTATTTAAAGTCATTCTTATATCCCTTCCATTCAGGTACTAAATAAAATATCTGTCTATTTTGCTGTATTGGGGCCTTAGAAAAGTAAAGTGTGGCAAGACAGACACCTGCTTTTGGAACTCTCAATAGCAGAGTACCTTGAGCTGACAACTGATCTCTTCTTGAAATGAATTATTTTGTGCTTTAGATTATATCAGGTAATCCTATAGGAACAGAAATAAGCTTTTCAGTTTGTTTCCTTAGAGTTTCACACAGATGCACTGCTAACTTCTTCCTACCTGTGAGTTCCCTCCTTGCTCTTCCATACTGCATTCCTTCACTTGGATGGATGTGCATCCCTCTGCTACTCCAGATACACTTTTGTTTAAGTGCTACTGTTTCATTTTTTGATGTCCTGTGGCACTAAATTCCTATACCTCAGATCATGTGTTTATGATAGCAACATGCCCACTGTCCACTGTCTCTCACAAATCTTGCTGGGGACTTCATTGCCTTTTGTTTTAGAGTAGGCTCTGACTTTAAGAAATAAATACTAATACTCAGAACTGGGGATTAAACACGCACATTTTTATGTTTGCAAGAAGTAGCTAGTAATTCATATTACAGAAGTCTACATTACCTGAGACCCTGCTCTGGTCCAGTCCAACACTAGAAATGCAGGTATCTCTTTACACAACACTGACACTAAAAGTTGGCCCAAGTGTCAAGTCAAAACAAAGGTAGTCTAGACTTGTCTGAGGATCCAACAAGGACCAAAATTGGGTCAGCAATAAAGTAAAATTAATGCTTTCCACTTAAAATATTCAGAAGACAGAGATTATTCATTTGGGTTTGTGTAGGTAACAACAGTGACAGGAGGGATATAACTCTTAACACTTGGAGATGAGAACTTCTAGGCTTTGATATCTAAAGCTAACGCTATGACAGGCCTTTCCACACCATCACTTCACCATGACTTCCCACTACCACAGAGGTCCCTCTCTGGAGCTCAGTGCATTTCACTTCCTGCCTTGGAACAAAGTCAAGCCCAAGCCAGGTTATTTTTGATCAGCTGCATCCATACTAGCATTCAAAAGAGGCAGATGCAAAGTGATAATGAAAATTACAAACTGAGCCAACGCCATGAAAAGTTGTGTTGTGAATGGATGAGTTTCAGAGCATTGCAGAAAATCCATTAAACAGCAGTATTCTCATTTAAGTTCATTAAAATTTCAGTGAAATGATTTTGCAGTTTCTTTGCATTGTGCCAGAATTAACAATGCGCTTCCAGGAAGAACTGTCTAGTGCTTCTCTTTGCTTTTAGAATGACATGAAACTTTTAGTTTTATTTTGCTTACTTTCCTGTGCTGCTACTGACAAAAATAGGAAGACCAGCCAAGCAATGGTAAGCCAGAATTTCATCCAGTGTGAAAAAACAAGGTTCATATGTTGTCATTCAGTGTGAAATTACTTTCACATAGTAGTCTGTTGCCTGGATGTATGGGGTTTTTTTGCTGAGCATGCACGTTATCTTGTGGACTTTGAACAAATGAAACCTGAATCATATTACTCATCATTACTTCAGCACAAATACGGACGGTAGTCAAAACCAATTTTCATTTAATATTGGTTCTTGATGTCTTCCTTCTATAGCTTAATTAGCTCAGTGACTTTTTCTTTTTTAGACTACAGTGACAGGAAGTAAAATACAATAGTAAATACCTAATGCATTGGGTGGATTATTAACACTTTTTGTCCTACTAAACATCATGGAGTTTTAATTCTGTAACTGTGAAACATTTTCAGTTCATGGTGTCTAGACAAAGACATATAAATGTGAGTGCTATCATACACAAAATAAACTAGCTCTGAAGATTTTTCCCTTTCAAGATAGGTGTAAATAACTACAGATGTTTATTTGCAATTATAGGAACACTTACAATTTCTTCTTTCCCTAATTTCCATACCAGACAGAGGGTTCTAAACTGCACTCCACAAAAATGTTTTTACATACACTCACTTAGCAACACCTTTTGTGGATCCTATTTTCAGAAGCGGTGTCTGCTTACAGTACTTGCAGATGTATCTGGGTATGGCACACTCAGTTCAGCTAACCTCCAGACAAATATTCATTCATTTGTAAAGGTCAGGAATGCATTTGTAAAAGGCTGCCGAAAACTGGTGGAGATTCTTCAGCTCAATATTCAAATAATGGAAAAATCACAGTGAAGGACAAAATAAAACACAAGCTTCTCTTTAGGAGTTTTCTTTCCATTTTTACAAGCCGCTGGCCCTTTATACAGTGGCAGCCCAACATGACCATATGTATCAAGACTATATGCCTTAATAAAAGTATTGCGCCACAAAATATTAGATCCCCTGCTCTACTTGCACAAGTCTATTGGAGCTGATTTTACATCTCACAAACCTCCTCTGCTACTCAAGTACAATATGTGGAGCAAAGAAAACATACACATAAATGAGTAAACACCCCAGACTTAGAAGCATGTAATTTTTTTAAAAGAACTTCTACAAGACTACTTCTGAGTTACAGCTTTGTCATTTGGTAAGACATGAGGCCAATATGACCTTATCTCGTAATATCCTTCAAATATTCATCTGTGTTGCTTGTCTCCACTGAGCATTAGGGATGCACAGTAATTTACAGAGAGTCTAAGTGCTGCCAGTTGCCTAAGCTGTCGCTAAGGTCAGAAGTCTCTGGATGGACGCCCCTCATAGGCACCAGCGTTCTGCCCAAATTTCAGAGCGAGCAACTGAAACAAAGAGGGGTTTACCCACTTAAAGGCACAGCTAGATTATTTTTATATCACTATTTTATTTTTTTATGGCACAAGTTGGTCAGTGTCAGCATTTCCCTTCACTGAATGGAATGTAGGACCCAGGTGATTACACTCTGCATTTGTAAGGCCCAAGTCAGAATTTAGTTGACTTTGATTTTTGCCTAATTATTTTTTACAAAATATGCTATGAATGTTTGCTTCTGGGTTTGTATTTTACTGAGGGGTAGGGAATATGTGCAGTGAAACACGGCAATACCCCTTGTTTTGTTATCAGCAAAACCACTGAAGTTAATTGGCATAGAAGTAATGGATTAGTTTAAAACTAAAAATTTTTTTCAAAAATAAACTATCAGCCTACTCGTAGTTTAAGAGGGCTATCAATTTGTGCAGCTTTTCATAACTAAATATGAACTTAGTTAAAAAGATCACTATTCTGAGGATTTATGTGGTTGATTTCATAGTTCTCTCATTCTTGCCCAAGTCCCTGAAAATGGCTAAAATTTGTCTGCTTTTGGGTAAGATGAACTTTTAACAGAGTCTGATATCAGAAGGTCCCAGAATGACAATTCCATTCTGACCTTAAGTTACACAGATGATACGATTTCCATTAATTCATTTTTGTATGGACCAGAGCATATCCAATCTTGTTTTAAAAATGGCTAGTGATAGGAATCTAAAGAGGCCTTTACATTTTTTCCTACCTGGAGTACTTGCAGATTGTGGCCAAAAATCATTATTTCAAAATATTAAAACTCTGCTATGATACTGTTTCAATCCTCTCCAGTTTGTCCACATACTTCCTGAATTTTAGACAACAGCATTTGGAAGGATGGGTGGTGGTGGTGGTGGTTGTTTATTTGGTGGAATCAATACTTTCAAAGTCTCCTATCTTGAAAGTATGGTTTATAATGCTCATGATATATCACCATCATAAATGCTTTTTCCATCCTAAAAGTAGGCAGGCTTTATTAACTTTCCTTACTTCATTCTGAAAGGCTGTTTCAGAAACTTTCTCAAGCTCTAACTTTTAAACTCTAATTTCCAGACTAAATTTATTAATGGTCAGCCTATACTTATTTGGGAGTCTTTTTGCTAGCCTTGTTTTCTGTCTTTTACAGCCTTAGACTCTCATTGTCATCCCCACTGTGTGCCTTGATGTATTTAAAGACAACAGTCCTAATCCTTCAGTGTTCAATCCTTCACCCTTTGTTTTGCTCACTTAAATAAGCAAATCCTTTTTCTGCTCTTTCCAACCAAGGTACCCCAAGGATACAGAATCCTGCTATTTCTTGCTTACTGTCCTTCCAGCATGATGAAGCTTGTTCTCCTTCCTGCATTGCCAAACAGTTTCAACAGAGGACAGAGAGTGGTTCAACTAGACTTACTCATAGCATCTCCCTGACCAGAACTCCTCTATGAAACGTAGGTGGCAGTTTTGCTGTGGGTGTTACAAAATGAAAACAAAATAATAATCGCCTTACATAGTCTTGTGAAAAAAAGACTTTTTGTAAATAGCTACTATCAGAGGAAGACTCTTGAGTCTGAATAGAGAAAAGATCCTCCCTTATTTCAGTTAATACTTAATGTAATTTAGTAGTTACTTCTAATATACATTAAGTGAAAACTAAACTTGGAACAGATTCATCCTTACCAGTCTGGCTGATGTGCTGCAAACTACTATGACCCCCAACCTAATAACACTCTTCTACCCCCATTTTCACCTAGGTATAGCAATCTGCCCCAATATTAATCTGTAAACAACCCTGTCACTTTAACTACTATCATGTGCACACTTCCAGAAAAACAAATTTTATCAGGCAAATTCAGATGCAGATTGCATTGGCTCAAGCCAGTTCTCGTTATCATTATTGACCAGAACTGTCCGCCATTTTGCAAATGTGGACAGCCAGGCACCTCATGCAGTTCTGAAGAAATTTCATTTTTATATCTGTGTCCTGTTTTGCTCATGCATAGTTTGGTTTTGCTTTTTTTTTTGAACCTCAAACACCTTTTTTTAGCAGTTGACATTGAGAAGCTGAATAAATGAACCTCAGGCTGTTCAGTCTTGGGGCAAGGAAAACTTTTGGCCTAGAATTTTTGTAGCACAACTGTTTGCTTCATTTTATCAGGTTTCATACTTCATCCTGGAAAGCCCTGAGTGCCCTCTGCCAATAGGAAAGGTGGCACCTACCATTTTGCATGAAGAGCTCTCTTACCTATGCGTGGCCTAGGCACCATTGACAGAATAGATTGTGGGTCATTTCTGAAGATTTAAACAATATTTCTAATAAAAGATACCCTCCAACATTCACATGGAATAGATATTATGCAAGAATGAGAGTATTTAGGCACACAGCATGGGAAAAGAGTAGACCACATAATTGCCTTTTTTTCTAAACACTACCTCATAGCCAAAGAAAGGTATGAGTTACTGAGTAGAAAAAGCATGGTATTCTCTGGAACAAGCAGCGCCTATTGGATTTTTTTTCCAATTAATTTGTGCCTCATTTCCCTTCATGCTCAACCACAATGACTCAAGGCTCTACTGTCCTCAGAGCCTATAACTTGGGCTCTACCTGTGATCTTCAGTTCTTCTCCAACAGAACCCTCTCGGCTCACCCCCATACCCTCAAATTACTCACTGGACAACACAAGCATAGAGTATAAATAGCCACAGTTGCATGCTAACCATCTGGCATGAGTGGGGGTTAGCCAGCAGCACGCGGGATGAGCTGATGATGTTGAACCCTCTCCTTCCCTCAGCTGTGGAGCATTTCAGTCTCCTTGCCCAGTAGCCAGGTTTCTCAAAGCTTCTAGGCCTGTACTACCCAAAATCCTCACCCCTCTGACAGACATGGGTAACACTGGCAAAAAAACTACAGTGGGAGATTAACGTGGAGAAACGAAAAATCGAAACATTTGATGGCTAAAATACCATCATGTACTCCTGTTGGTTTGGGGCTGACATCCAACAGGAAGCATCAGCAGAAAGGACATTTCAAAGTACTGTTATTGATATTTAAAGCTATTGCAAAAAATGCATGCATTTGGCAAAGATACAGGCCTTTCATCAAGCTCTGCATGACTAAGCTTATGTGAGCATTGAGCTCATAGCAAAACTCGAGCTGATTGTGTTGTGAGGGTCATCGAATAGCACAGTCATTTTTTATTTTTTTTTTCCCTTTGCAGCAGTACACGGCAGAGAAAAGGACACAGCCTGCGACTGGGCGATCCCCCTCTTCTATGCCAGGGTAGGGAAGCAGCCTCCCCGGGGCCTGGGCCCGTGGGGAGGGGGCCGCTCGGTGTGGGCCCAAGTGCAGATGGGGGGGGGTGCCCCCCGCCCCCAGCGCCGGGCCGGGGCAGCGGCGGGACAAAGACAGCCGAGCGATGCGGACATGCAAGCGGACGGCACGGGTGGATGACGGGCACCATCTTGATTGCACCGGGCGGTGAGCCAGGCCGCCTGAGGCGGCTCAGGAGCGGAAGGTGCCCCTAAGGCCCAGCCTTTTGAATGTTATTCATTTAAAAAAAAAACAAAACACAAACAAACAAAACACCGCATCTTCCCTGCAGCGCTAACTGCGGCCTGCAGCACCAGCGCCGCTACTTCCTCCATTACCCCAAGGCGGCCGCTCCCGTGGGGCCAGGGCGAGGTTGCCAGGCCACCTGCGCCTCAGGGCGGGCGGGAGCACGGGAAGGCGGAAAGACGACGAGCCCCACAGAGCCCCCTCAGCCGCCACACCAGCCAGCAGCGGGGCTCGTACAGCAGCGGACCACTCCCACTCCCGCAGGACGCGGCGGGGGAGCGGGGGGG
>VXBL01006287.1:332952-371272 GCA_013400195.1 Aramus guarauna | reverse complement strand
TGGGGACCCTGTCCTGTGTCCGTTCCCCCCCCCAAAAAAAAAAAAAAAAAAAAAAAAAAAAAGTATTTCCTGAAGTTCATACAGAATTGCTTCTGGTCCTGCCAGTTGTGAAGGGTGTCTGCACAGCTCTTGGCAAGAACAAGATGAAAGCTTCTGTTTTGTCCAGTATCTCCCTCAACCTACATATGCTCACTTGAATGCGAATTAGAGCCCTGGTTCTGCATGTTATTCATGAGTTAAGATGTCAGCTTACGTTAAATAGGTTGGACCTTTTAATAAAATGAGACCAAGGTACATAAATTGAACACCAGATAACTTCCTCTACCTGAATCCTTCAGCATCATCTGAGTAACTCAGGTCTGTTGTGTTCTTCATTGTAAGGACTTACACATGCTGAAAAACTGGCTCTGGTGTGTTGCATGCCCTTGCGTTCTTTCTGTTCTAGAGTAGTAGCTGTTTAGGTTATGCAAGGGCATGAAATAGATAAAAATGAGAATTTGAATGAAATTTTACCTTCAATTTACAGGTTCTCAAGTGCTTCCTTCTTGGTCTGTTCCTCTTTCCAGAGGTGCAGCTGTTCTGGTAACAGGATTAACCAAAGTGCTGGTAGCAGGGGTTGGCATAGGCTGCAAGGTAGAGACTAGCCAAAATATTACTAAGGGAAAAAATGATGAGAGAAAAGTACGCAGGATTTTTCCACACAATTCTATGTGAGAAAAAGTTTACACATTAATTAAAAAAAAAAAAGAGCTTTTTAATTTTTCTTACAACTTTTAATTAGTGACTTTGAAAACATCTCTGTTCTTCTGAATGGTGTTTAGCTTGACAGTTATTAAAATAGGAAACTGTCATTAAGAGTATAGCTTACACAGCTGTTTGTATCCGATTACTAAACCAGGAAACATGGTGACTGGAATGACTTTTTTTCTTTAAAGATCTCAACTGTCTTATGGTCAGTATTTATTCCTTGTATCTAGCCCTAATTGGTGGGAAGTTTCAGGCATTCTGAAGTTGTTACTGATCTGTTGAAAGTTGTGTAGACTGATGCAGTCATGATCTGTAGTCATGATTGCTGGTGAGGAGCCATTTGTTTGACCCTTTTAGGTAGATAAAAGGGAGATGCCACAGGCAGTGATTACTGATTGCTGATATACATAATCAGTGAAGGGTGCTTTGGGAAGTTTTGCCCTTTGAAAATATGCGTACAAGAAGGCAGTAAGTCATGTGAGTCATTTAGACTTTCAGGAGTAAGCCTAAACCAGGGGATTTAGTGCTGATGTTCTTGCGTAACTTTCATAAGGACCCTTGAATTTACATATGATAATTATGATTGTGAATGGAAATGAGCAGTAATGTCATAGATTAAACTGTGGTTGCTAAAATTGATATAGTTCAGGATCTCCTTCCTACCTGGTGCCTACTTGTAATGTTTATGTTTTGTGGCAAGCTAAGTCTGATTTCTGTAATCAATTCCTTGTATAAGCAGGTGCTGCTAGTTACTTCTGATGAAGATAATATTTATGAAGTTCAGTCTCTTTGTCCAGTGATTTGTTAATTTACTGCTTTGATTTTTATTTTTATTTTTATTTTTTTTTCCAGGGTGGTCAGCATGGGATATATCCATTAGTAATAATTATTTCATGTATTTGTTATATGAAAGATTTGTATATGAATGTTAGTTAAAAATACTAGTGGTTCTTCCTTCTGAGAGGAGTGTAAGGATTGGTGATTGGATGTGGGCTTCTTGACCTTTATGTCACTGATTCAGAAACAGTCCATGGTACCAGAACCCAAAGCATTTACTCTTTGAAACTTACTCAGCGGTGGGTAAGGTGATCTTAGTATAGTTTTTAGTCTGCGCGTATGTGTGACTCAAAAACCAACACAGTGGCTATCCCTGGAAAGAATGTTTGCAGCTAAACTACCAGCACTTCACTTTTAGATTGGACCATCCTACTTGGGGGTCAAATAAACTTAAAGCAGGATGAAGAGGGAATTTGCATTGCATCTGCCTGTTATACAGATTTTGTGATTTTGCCTTAAACTGGATTTTAAAAAAAAGTGTGTGTGAATATATACAGAGACACACAGTTCACTGTAAGGGCACTTCAGTAAGTCTTGATCCGTTTATGTTATCAGCAGATCCTAATCCTAAATCCATGAGCAAAACCCAGGTAAAAAGGAAAGAGTGCATGTGTGTTACGAGATGAAGTCTCAACTGTAGTGATTTTGGTGGCAGATGATCCATGCGTAGTTTCCTGTCCTTCTGTTCACACTTAACATGGTATGGCCCTGTATTAGATTTGCTGCATCTCTGATTCCAAACCTAAGCAAGAGTCCTAGCAATATTACCTCTCATTTCACAGGTGCTAGTGTTGGAAGCCTGGCTTCTGCCAAGTGAGTGGCAGAGACAGGTCTGTACCAAAGTGCCTGAGGAGCCAGTGTGACATTAATAGCCTGTAGTACAGTATAGTCTCTTGTCTGCCTCATGAGCTGGCCTGCAGCAAGCAGGGCATACATGGACTTCCAGAGATCTAGCTCACAGCGTAAACTGAATGACTGACACTAATATCTGGCCAGTCCAAATCAGCAGTCTGGCAAAGATGAAGTCACATCGATTTCCTTTCCTTCCTGCCCTCCACAGTTTTGTATGTGGTGTAAAACACACACAAATGTTATGTGTAAGCTTACTTGCTGATGATACAATTCATCACTATGTGATTTTGATGCCAGTATATTTATTGACGATGTGTTTGGTGGTCTCTTGTTAGCTGTGCCTCATCACTTCTGTTTGGAATGAGAATGCATGGAATGATATGTAAGGAACATAGAACGTTTCAAACTTACATATTGACATTAGCTATCTTAGGCAACACTGCTAAATTAAATTTCAGTAATGGAGTACCATGTTCATTTGAGCAAAAATTAAGATGATGCATCATTACTTACTGTACCAAAAACATTTTCTACTAAATTATCAGATATGACTAGTACAAGCTTAGAGTACAAATATATTTATATAGGTTACCTCACTGATAAAGAACTCCTTCAAAATTCCTAGTTGAAAAGCAGGCTATTTACTTCTATGTTTTATGTTCATCACGCCCTTTCTGAAGAAAGCCTTTTGAATTTATAGGATTTAATAAACATTTAATAATGTAAAAAAAATCTGCTTTGTGTTTCAAAATATCTTAATATCACAGGGTTTTTTTTGTTAAACATTTTTTAAAAAAATAATCTCTAGGCTCTTGGAGTACTTTAAAAATTACACTAAATCTCATCCTGACATGCATGAAGTCTATGTTTTTATCTTGGAGTTCTAAGTGACAGCTGGTAATGCTTATAGTAAAGGTCAGGGTTGTAGGTAGGAGAGTAGTATGCAGGAATTTTTATTTTCAACAGTATTTTCATGATACTTTTGGCATGTTTCTTGGCAATAATGGAATAATTTCTTATAAAACTCCTATAAAACTATTTAAAACTTATATTGAATTCTAATTATTTCTAGTTATATTACAAATGTTTTTTTGTTACACCTTCACTGTTAGTCTTGTGTTTGTACGATTAGACTCTGATCAGATGTTTTTCAGGCCTCACAAGAATAAAATTAAATAATTATGTAATTTTATTTAATGCTTTACATGTGTCCATTTGTGACCTGAAGTGCATACCTGATAAAGGTTATATTTGATCTTGAATGTTTCTCATATATAAATACTGTTGAGTGAAAGAGTTTGAGAATGCCAACTGAAAATGCTATTCAGATAACTTCAAGTTACTGCATACGTGTCTGTAGCCATGAGTCTGCGTTATATTCTCATATGGGAAGAGCAGTGTTCACGCTTTGAACTGAAAGACTGCCTTGTGTGAAGGAGTTCCTGAGACCCACATGGTGTTGTAAGATGTACAGACTCTTTGTTGGAATTTGTACTTTCGATTTTAATAAGAAGTGTTCAATATTTCTGTTTATGCAGCTGACGTTTGTGCAGTGTCAGCTGTTAGTCTGCTGCTAGTCATATCTCTGCATTATTGTTCCACTTCAGCTTTCCCATTCTGCAGCAGGACGTTAGTTTGAAAATCAGTTGTGAATATTAAACCTGTTTGAACCGTCACACAGAAAGCCAGGCTTTACCTAGCAATGGACAAATTGTCTGAAATCTTGGAAATTCAGTGCAGTTGGGATTCCTTTTTTCCACTTATTTTGTCTTATTAATGAAACCTACAGCTAGTGAGTAGATTCAGGATTTTCTAAACTGTGCAGAGCATTATTAATTTTTTCAGGTGTTTTATGGTACCTGATTTTGAATCTCTCTTGATTCTGAAGTTCTGTTTTTTAACAAAGGAAAGATAACAGAATTCAAATCTGCAGAATAAATTCTATAGGTTGACCTATAGAAATGAAATATATTTATTCCCCCCCCCCCAATGTTGAGTACTGTGAAAGCATGTAATAACACAAATAAGAGGTAAGGTTCAGCTATGAAATAAAGCAGTGTGATGAGGCAAAGACTAATACTGAATCACAGGCTTTTGAAATGCTGTCCATAACAGGGAATTAAATCTTTTTCTGTAAATACTGCTTTCTCTTGATAAGTTGGCATTTGGCAGAATGTTGGATTGCATGAACTCAGTGTGCAGTGCTGTGGCTTAGGTGTTTTGTCCCTGGGTAGAGTTTGAATGAATTGTAGTAGAACAACTCTTGTTTTCTGCACTTCATGCCGTGTTAATTCATCCCCATGTTTGGGTGTGTTTAAAGGGGACATTGGTAGCATAAATTTACTAAAAGTTCTTCTTTACATCTGTTGTTAGTAACACATATTTCAGGCAATAAAATTTTGTATGCTCTTTGCATCTTTTAACCTCAGTATTCCTGTTCAGTTTACCTGTCCAGAAACTTGGTTGAAACTGAAAGTCTCTGATTACAGGTGTATTTTATTGCCAACTGTTTCTGTTGCATCCCTTTCAAAGAAAGACATCTGCCTTCCTTCCCTTGCAGTGGCATGATGGCCTTTGAAAGAGTTTTATTTTATTAGGAACATGCTAGGTGGCTCAATGAGGTGATTTCTGGTGACCTGCTTTGCTCAGGATTACCAGTCTGCTTTCTGCTGGAATGTGTCTTCTGTGTTGCTAGCAGATGGTTTTGAGTGCAGCTCAGAGAGCAGAAGAGCAGATTTTGAGAAAATACCTTCACAGCATTGCCCAAGTACAAGTTGAGGTAAAAGAAGATCTGTCTATATAGGCTCTTTGCAACCAGCTGTCAGTATGGGCTCCTTTACTGTCTGTCATTACGTTGAGGGATCTCCTGTGTCAAAATTTATCTTTCCCTGAGGTGATACATAATACCTCTGTGGGCTGGTTGCTCCTTGCACACTTGATACGTACTTCGTCCTCCTCAGTTGGCAGTTTCTTAAGTGGATATAATCCGTTCAGCAGATTTCCTGGAACTTCTTTTGACACAGCTATGCAACTCTCTCTCTTTAAAACTGCAGGTTCTTCCTTGATGTCCTGTGCTTAGGCAAATACCAGGCTATAGCAAACGCAGGAGTAGTTTGAAAGATCTTTCTTGTCCTTTTATCTGCTTTATTTGCAATATGCCTGCCTGCCTTAACCAAGAGGTGTAGGAACTTAATTTCTGCATGGATACTTGAGTATCTATCAGGTTGTTCATTTTTAGGTTTTTGACATAACTGGTGTTCCCTAAAGAAGCCCTTTGTTTTTCAAAAGAAAGAAAGGGAAGTGGGATTTCCCTTCAGTTGTTCCTGAGATCTTAATAATGTGACACACACAGTGATATATTGTATTCTTTCTTTGTTTTCCTGTGAGGTCCTACAGGTATCTGGCCTCATACAGTCCCCCATTTGGTACCTGAAAGATAATAGCGTGACTAGCTCTATGGCAGCCTGTATTGCCAAATTTTATCCAAACTTGCTGTCATACTGTTCTGAAGGACAGTTGTTTGGGATTCAGTTTTGTGTTGAGAACACCACCTATAAAGCAAATAGTGCTGTGCACAGCTATTTGACTTTGTATTGTGAGTTGTACTAATTGCCCTGGATCTCTCTCATTTTGTTGCTGTAAAACAGTTTTGCATACCTGAAGATAAAATAATAAAACACCTGATAGTGAGTCTTCAGTTGTAAACGTGCGGGTCTGATTTGAGCGGTCATTTGAAACAATCCCTGCGCACTGTATTTCTTAGAATAGCCAACTAAGAATATCAGCAACCTCATCCGAACAGTGGGATTGTGTCTTGGAACTTTCCTAGATTGGACCCGTAGTATTAGTGGTGCTCTGCTGTTTGGCTTAGTTTCAGGCTGTATTGAAATCAGTGCCTTGTTTTGATTTCATGTGCATTATGCATTCTTATAACAAAAATGTTTTTGTTCTAGGGATTTATCAAAGATGTTCATGAGGACTCACTCACAGTTGTATTCGAAAACAAGTAAGTATTTTATTAAAAAAAATCATTTAAGTATTAGGTGGTTGTTCTGGTTTTGTGGTTTTGGTGTTGGTTTTTGTTTGTTTTGACATTAAGAGGAAATAGATTTCATTAGAAAGGTATAGTTCTAGAAGTACAGGGTCACTATGCTGTTCACAGTCTCCATGACCTACTTTCTTGAATCGCTGTATCAGAATTCAGCTCATCACTTAAATGGTCCTCTACATTTCTTGGTATCTTTAATGATGTCCATAAATGTGACAGCCAAATTTTATTAAAATAATAATCAGTGGCAGAGGCTTGATACTGTTAGACTAAAGCAGAAGAAGATGGAAAATACCAAAGTACTTCTATTAAATAAACAATTCTGTCTAACCTGAGGAGTGTTGTTTGGTGTTCTCAACCAGAGAAATAGATAGAAGTATCCTGATGGTGATTTTTTTTTTTTTTTTAACTATTAAGAAAACAAATATATGTATATATCCAAGGACCCAAATTTTTGTAGTGGAAAAGAGTGCAAATCTGTGGAAAAACTTATCCATGAGGCCCTCTTCATTTATTATATAAACACAGCAGTGCTACTTGGGACTTGTAGTGGCAAGTCAAAGATAATCCATGGGATGGTAAAGTACAAATGAATACTTGTTGTTCAGTGTTCAGACTGATAATACTGTGGATTACCTGGGAGATTCCAGGGCTAATTTAAGATATTTTGGGAGCTACATCCTCTTTCCTCTTTCCCTTCCAGTTGCTAGGTGGAGATCCTAAAAATGTGTCAGCTTTTGATGTGAAAATTGTTACTAAAGTCTGCCAACACCAACCTGTAGATTAGTCTTTGAGCCTTTCTTCAAGAAAGATTGCTGAGTAATAAAGGTAATACTAGGGAGGGTGCGAGTGTGTATTTATTATAAACAGTATTTTATAATCCTGAATATATAATCCTAGGGTGTGTATGTTTATACACATATGTGAGTGCATGTATCTGTGTATACATATATACACGTGTGTAAAAATAAATTGGGGGGCAGGGGAGAAGTAATCCTAGGGTTTATCCTGCAAAGTCCAGTCTTTGTTTCTTTCTAACCTGTGTTTTCTGGCCCTTCTCTTACGAAAAATAGCTAGACGATGAGGTGGCAACCATAATTTTTACTAATGCTTACTGAGATGATTATGGAAATTTTTACTGTCTCCTAGATTTTCATAACCCCACCCCAAAACCCAATGAATAGAAAAAACAAATTGGGTTCTTCATCCCAAGATGTGACAAATCTTCAATTTCATATTCAACATCCATATGACTTTTCTTTAAGGTAGGAGGCTCTTTGCCTTCAAAGCATATGCTTTCACATTGGAAACCAAGTAAGCTGAAGGAAGTGCCTATGGTTCACAGCAGGGGTCTAATTGTTGGCAAACACTTTTCTAGTGTTTAGTATCTGTGTCATCTCTGCATTTTACAGAAAGTCTGGCAACAGCAGCCGTGTTCCAAAAAGGATGGGCTTACAACATATGTTGAGTGTTTTGTTGACCAAAAATAGGTATTATCAGGAAGTGTGCATACAGTCCTAGTCAAAGTATTCTGTGATGTAAATCTGATAATTACCCTTTTTACTGAGTTAAATTCATAAGGGCTTTAGTAGAACCAAAGCTGGCAAGAGTGTCCTGAATGCATCATTCTGTGGTGATAGTGATCAACACTAACGAAGTAAACACTTCTACTCCCTACTCCGCTAAAGGCAGTCTAAATGGATAGTTTGCATTTTCTGCTATTGTTAACCACTCTTTACCTACAGCTACTGTAAGGTTCCCAAAGTTGGTGTACTAGCAGAATCTGCTAATGATGATTTTGTGGCCACAGCAATAATTAATCTCCGGGCAGATATCCTTGATTCTTTTAAGAGAATTTTTTGGAGGTAAGGAGGCCGGGAATGAATGCGGAAGCTTCAGAACTGGAAACTTTTATTACTGTATAAGACAGAAAATTGGATCTTGAGGTGCAATTTCATATGGACTCATTGGAGTCTGAAGCAGCTGTATCGAAAGAAAGACCTCTCTTGTAAGAAGCGCCTCCCTTTTTTGTAACTTGTGCCAGATATTTGGGATAATCATTCTATTAGGTGTCAGTTCTGTCAGATCCTCTTCGTAGGTAATTTGTAGCCAGTCACAAGTCATTTCTTAAAACATCTTGTTTTGCATTTCACTGGTGAAATGCTCCAGTTTTGGACTTTTTGTTATCAAATCTTGAACTTCTCATATTCTGAAACTGAGCCTTCTGTGCACTTTTCTACTGTTTTATTAAAAAAAATACCAAAACATCTTGCAGCTGATAGGGGTAAGGCATTATTGGCCCATCTGTTTCTAGTGGATGGAGTTCCCTTTAGATGATTAGAGATGGAACCAAAATTAGCCTGCTGCAACATCAAGTGGATTTTATTGAAGGTACAAGGTCTCTTCAATCATAGCATCTCATTACGGGCAGTTTATAACTTTCTGTAAGCTCCTATTTGTTAGATTCTTTAACTACAAGGCACAGTTGAAATTCTCAAGAGAACTTTAAGTAGCTCATTTGAGTTTGCAATGTTTTTGATCCTGTTGTTCAGTTATGATTATTATGCTCATACTCTTTCTAAACTGAAGTTTTATATGCCCTATAATTTAGGGAATGTGTTTTGCCCTCAAGTCTTACTATTTGCCTTTGCATCTGTGAGAGTAATAACTTCACAAAGGCAGGGAGGGGAAGGAAAAACCCAGACCCTGAGTTTAGTGACCATTATTGTTGCAACAGGGGCAATTGAATTGCAAGTGATTTTTGCTAGCCCCCTTGAGCATTTCTCAGAAATAAAATGAGATTTAAATAACATCTTATGGCCAAAATACCTTCCAACTTCAACAAAAGCTATCCATAATCTTCATGGGGTTTTTTGTTCTTCAAAGTTCCACTACAGTTAGAAGAAAAATAAAGTATATAATAATGGACAGAGCAAAACTATATGCATACCTCACTTCTTTATTAAGCGAGGTACTTGGGCATAAGCCATCTTTTTAGAGAAAACATAATGTATCCATCTTGTAGAAAATTACAGAAGTACAATTGCTCTTAACGCTGAGACTTGTTCCACTAACTTAGGCTGCTCTGTCTGCATGTATTAAAGTAAGCAAAGCAAATTACTTGCTGTAATCCTTACTGTTATAAGTTGGTTCTGGATCCTGTCTGTATCTGATGTGAACTTTAAGGTGGGTATAAATGACGGACATTGGAATGCTTTAACAGATATCATCAGAGTCCTTCAGATATTCTAAGTTAGTAATTTGGGGGGTGGTAGTGGTGGATTTTTTTTTCCTCTGGTTTTATTTCAACCTTTATAGAGTCTTCAGTTGGGTTTCTGACTAAAAGAGTGAAGAACAGCTGATGGTATTGTATGACATTCACAGAGTGGAAGGAAAAGGAATTTCAGAACATAGAGGATGTGAATTGTTCCAGTAGTCTTCATAAAATGCACCTAAACTGCACATACCAGTAAAATGCTTTGTAGAGCAAGCTATGGTAAAATAAATAGCTTTTCTGTACAAAAAGGTAAAATTTTAATTTTATATGCCTAGCAGTAATTGGTATTGATAAGCGGATATAAAGGTACATTTTGAACTGAACCTGTTTGCCAGATGCTTACTGAGGAGTGTTCCCAAGTTTGTAGGTAGAAATGCAAAGTTTTGTTAATGGTCAGACTGATATTTTCCTGGAATACTTAAAACACTGATGATAAGCAGTTGGAATGTTAAGAAAATGTTAAATATGAGGTAGAGAAGTGGACTGCAAAGATAAGCTTACATCTGTATAAAGGCTTTCTGACTTGAATAGTGAAATGTAAGTACATCATCTAATAATCTTTCACTGGGCTTTTATGAAAGCCATTTAGTGAACCCAGTCAAGTTAAATTTTTAAGTTAATTTAAAAATTGTTTTGTCACTAAATACCTTCCCAGATACTGTTTTTCTCTTGACAGGGTTATTGTGTTCCTTAGCTTATAAGGTTTGCTTTCTAGCAATGAAGAAACAGACTTGATTTTATGGAAAGAGTGAGTTTTAACCAAACTTGAGAGTTCTAAAAATAAAACTTAAGAAAACAACAGGAAAATCATAGAAATAATGTGTAATGTCTCTTCAACTTTCAGCTGGCAACCAGAGCGTCAGGTACCCTTCAATGAAGTCAGATTACCACCACCCCCTGATATCAAGAAAGAAATTGGTGAAGGAGATGAAGTGGAGGTGAGTTTATCTTAATGAACTGTTCTGATACATAACTGATTGTCTGTTCAAGGCGGTGATGATGATTCGAAGTACCTTAGCAAAGTGAAGATTTAAAGTGGAGCATGTCTCCAGTAATGGATTTATTAGGCTTGCAGTGAAACTGACATTTCAGCTTTTTCGTAGAATTACCAATAGAACTTTCTCAGAATCTAAAACTTAAAATTGCTGAGAATGTTTAATAATTAAAAGCAAAACTAGGTAATTTCCACTTTTGATCTGGAATGTAACTGTTGGAAACATTTTGATGTGAAAATGTAATAAAACTCCGTAACAAGAGTTTTAACTCAGATGAAACACCTGGTACAATCTGGTAGGAGATTGTGTGAATTATACTGTTTTACAGAGTATTAGTGTTAATTAGAAATGATGTATTAAACCAGGAAATTAAAAGGTGAATGTTCTGTTCCCAGCTCATTGTAGTATCTTTAGTAATTTAGTAGTTAAAGTAACTTCTGCTTTTCACTTGTCCTTAAAATCAAAGTAATGAGTTTAAGATACCATTATACTTTTCAGCTAGTAATCTAAGAATGTAATATAGGTGCCAGATTTTTCTGTTTTTTCTTTGAAATGCATGCTGATTGTTGGCTTTGTTAGAGGTAAAGGATTATTTTCTAACTTCTTGCTATTGCAAGATTTCTTGTTCAGTCTACGTGCAAATGACTTCGGCCTGTCAGAAGTGTATAAGGAGTAAATGAAACTTACAGAAGATGAAGGAAATGAAAGTTTCAGAAGTAATCTGGTCTATATCTGATCTGCCATTAACTTGGTAGTGTTTGTTAAATATGGAATATGTCATCATATGATGACTTGGTTCATTTCAGTAGTCTTAGGTATATGAAGAAAGCCGAGGACAAAACAGTCTTAATTGTGGAGTTACTCCTGTGTGTGAATTTTCAGTATGAAGACAGTGTTTGAATTTAGTGATGAATTGCCCCTGAATAAGCGTTTAGCCAAGGTTTTATCTTCCTTCAGAAATTTCTGTTGAATTGTCAGTAATGTGTGCAAAGGAAATCTATAATAAAAATTTCTGGAAGAAGCACATGCCTGGATAACGCACAGAAAAATTAAAAATTACTTTTGTGTAGCATACTCTTCCATTTTAATGAAAACTAGAAAAGTCGGGATGTTCTTTCTTCGTTATACATTCAGGCAATGAACTTTGTCTGTATGTGCTTTCAGTGTTTCTTACTACTTTCATTTTCAGGTTTATTCTAGAGCAAATGACCAAGAACCTTGTGGCTGGTGGCTGGCAAAAGTTCGAATGATGAAGGGAGAGGTAAATTATTTCAAAAAACCTACTGATTTCCTGCTGTTATGTTACATACAGTAAATATGAAAGATCTTTTTGATGGAAAAATTATGAATAAAGTACTACCAATACAAAAACCTACGCTGCATTACACAACTGAAGCTTGTGTTTTTATAGTTGAGCAAGTCACTTCCGTTATTAGTAGTTTAATTGCTTGGAGGGCTGTATGTGTGCATAAGAACAGGACTTCTCGCAAGCCTACTTTGTGAATTGAACGCGGTGCTAAATTATATTTTTAAGTAAAAAAATTATTTTTCATCCTCAGATGGCTGGTATCTTTACAGCACTGTCAAATTATTTATTTTATGGAATTGTCCTCCCAAAAACCCCTCATAGTTAAATTTTTGCTTCTTTGTACAGTCTTTAACATGGCTCCATATTCAACGGATTTTTTTTCCTCAAAGTAAATGTGAAATTCACAGACAACCCATCTATCTAATGATAGTGAGCTTTGTGATTGTTCTGGTAACCACGTTTTCTTTAACTATAGGAGTTAATTTTATAAAGCATAGGGTGGTAGTTCTCTTAAATTTAGTTGTCTGTTCAGCATTTATTTTTCATTATTAATATTTAACTTGGTTTGTGATATGTTTCAAAGCAGTTTTATATGATTGAATTTTTATTTTCCTTTTGATCTCACATGATGCACAGGTAGATTTGTCTTTTTTTATTATTAAACTGTCGCAGAGCAGATATTTCTGTGAAGAATGAGTTATGTTTGCTTCTCTATTAGATATTTTTGAGAATTAGAGCTCCAATAAACAAATACAGTTTGGAACTTGAACTGGACTAAAGTAGGTACTTGAAGAGGGATGAGCATGAGAAAAATCAAAGATGCTTTTGTAGGGGACTGAAATTATGCTGATACAGTGCCCTGACTTCACTGAGGTATCAGCTGGATACTGAAATATGTCCGGGCTCATTTGTGTACAATTGTAACATTGTATCAATGCTGATTTATATTTTAGTTTGTATATTCATATTTTGTACTTTCTTGGCAATGCTGGTAATGTTACTATGTCTTTGTTCCTTAATGAACTTACCATTTTTAAAAAAATTCTTCCATAGTTTTATGTTATTGAATATGCTGCTTGTGATGCCACTTACAATGAAATTGTCACTTATGAACGACTCCGACCTGTGAATCAAAATAAAACTGTCAAAAAGAACACCTTTTTCAAGTGCACAGTGGATGTTCCTGAAGATCTGAGAGATGCGTGAGTAGCTCTGCACACTTCAAGGCATTTACTATATTTGAGGGGATGGAGAGAAGCTCACTTGGTTTGTATTTTAGAGGCCACTTTATAGGTCCATGAAGAACCTTAGGGAGTGGCTCTGGCTGCAGTGGCTGGTTTAGAAAGTACTGAGTGGGATCCCTGCTGAGCTTTTGGGTTGGGGACAAAAAGTAAGTTCTGAGATGGGAACTTCAGTCCTTGCGTTAGGTTTGTATGGGTGATGCGTTCCCAGTGGGCCTCTGGTACCGAGACTTGTCAAATAACCATGATGGCATACAGTCCACAGAGAAATAAGCTCTGGAATCGTGTTCAGGAGAATGGAAACTTGCTGGTTTCTGAGCAGTCTTTGCCATAAACTACTCTGAAACATTCTTGGTTCTGATCATGATATTACGTGTTCTATTTTGATGCAGCTTGTTGAAATAACAATCATTTTGTCTCCTTAGGTGTGCTAATGAAAATGCACATAAAGATTTTAAGAAAGCTGTGGGAGCATGTCGAATTTTTTACCATGCTGAAACTGCTCAACTAATAATACTGGTAAGTAATTATTTCTATGTAAATGTTGCATGAATTTTCAGTATATTATTTATGGAAAGTATATAGCCAGCTCTATATTTGATACAAAATGGTTTAACTTGTCAATCTGTGTAAAATGTGAGAGATTTAATGTAAGTAGATGTCTTTAATCTTTGGGTGTCGGCCTTTTGGAGGGGTAGAAGTACTGCATTGCATACAGCTGAAATTTAGGAGCAGCTTTCAGTTTCATTGTTTCTATGATTTTTGTCACGCGCAACTCAGTGTCGTTTCACTGATTTGTGCAGATGGATTTCCCCCTGTACTGATTTACACTGTGCACTTTGACCTGCAGCTGGGTTTCACATGAAGAACTGCACCAGTTCAGCATAGCC
The DNA here is from genome assembly GCA_013400195.1 of Aramus guarauna. Lineage (NCBI taxonomy): Eukaryota > Metazoa > Chordata > Aves > Gruiformes > Aramidae > Aramus > Aramus guarauna. Next base: position 357,076 of record VXBL01006287.1, on the reverse strand, counting down.
ATTAAGGAATTGTTCACTTAGATTCTTCTGTGACAGTTTTCTGTTATTACATAGACTTTCCCTAGTATTAGTTTCTCCCCAAGGTTCTGTTAACTTAATATTATCCTCTTGAACCTCACTGTCCAGAATTGTTTTCCTGGCTTATTTCCTTAGCTCTGCCTTTCAGACAGAGTGACAAGCATGTATATGGTACAATGATATTTAATTTGTTTGTCTGGGGAATGTCAAGGAGAAAGAGTTAGTGTGTATCCAGCAGCAAAATCTTTAGTGTAAAATATGCTGTGAGTGAGAACAGAAAATTGTTGGTTTGCAGAGGTGGTGCTGAATTTCTCATACTTTGTTTTGAGGAAAAATAATGTCCATGTAAGTACTGGATTTAGTTTAAATAGATTCCTGATTTATCCTTTCAATATGGGTTTGCTTAAAAAATGAAACTTCATGTTCCTTCTCTTTTGTAGTCTGCCAGTGAAGCAACAGTGAAGAGAGTGAATATACTGAGTGACATGCATTTGCGCAGCATTCGTACCAAGCTTATGCTTATGTCAAGAAACGAAGAAGCTACAAAACACTTAGAGGTAAGCCATAGCTTGTAATTCTTGTTCCTTGAAACTGAGCACATACCTGTATGTTACATTGAGTGCATGTGGATGAGTCTTCTTTTGTTTTCCCTTCAGTGCACAAAACAGCTTGCTGCAGCATTTCATGAGGAATTTGTAGTCAGAGAAGATTTAATGGGACTTGCTATAGGAACACATGGCAGTAACATACAACAAGCCAGGAAGGTTCCAGGAGTTACTGCCATTGAACTTGAGGAGGATACTGGTACTTTCAGAATCTACGGAGAGGTAAGGGGCAAACTTTGTGAATCTGATGAGCATTTCACTCTGTCTGCTTTTAGAGTGGTGAGAGCTGTACCCAGAACTAAGAACTGGAAACAAGAGTGTCTGTACGCATGTTCACGCTATGGCAGCTTGTACTGCATGTATTTGAAATATGAGACTTCATTGCAGTGGTTACTTCCATAAGATGTGTTCTGTCCTAACTGCTCCATGTGCCGATGCACAAATTCTGTAACTGCACTGTACATCTTAGTCAACTTGAGTGAAGTATCACTTGCTGCTATTTTACTTGATCACGAATTGTCGTTCTTTTTCCTTTGGACTGTATCAACGGATCTTGTTGGTTCTCCCACTCCCCCCTTTCTAGTTCATGTGTGTTTTACTGAGTGTTGTCTGCTCCTCTGACCTAGGCAGATGCGTTAATGCATATACCTGCTCCTTCTAACCCTTTTATTTTGGCAATTTAATGCTGCCTTTGGCAAAATCATGCTGATTTGCCTCAAGTTAATTCCGTTTGTGTGACTCTGATGTGCTTTAAATTATACAAGCACCTTGAAACGTAGCTGGTCTTTGGACCAAAACAATGGTCCATTCAGGAGGCAGGAGAGTAGCGATAAAGATGCCACTGTCACCAGGGCCCTGTCAGAACATTTCTTGGGGGTTTTCATCCCATGTTACCAACTCTACAGGTGCCACTAACACCTGAGTGTCTGGTGTTAATGCTTTTGGAAATCCTTGATTGTCTACTGTTTTATGAATCTGTGGTCTTGAACTATGCTCCATGCATGTCAAGAGGAGAACGTGGTTGTGATCCAAGGCTCAGAGGAAGTTGATATTGCTGAGAGGAGGACCAACTTCTGTACTCTTCAGTATCTCTGAAGTTCTGTGTCCTTTTTTTGGAAACCTTAAACATTTCCAGGGTATCAGGGTCGCAACAGATCCTTCTTTGACCTAGTACTACCAGTAACTCACATCTCACAGTTCATGAAGAGGAATTGGACAAGTTCAAAGGCAGTAGAATGTCTAATGTATTCCAGTTTCCATCTCTTTAACATGAATGATGTGATACTGGAACTTGTGGAAAGGTTATGACTGTCACCAGCCTCTTACAGTAGTGCACAGCAATGATTATAAATACCAGATGCCCCCTGAATAAAAATGCCTTTAGACACATCCAGCCTTGTCTTTCCTAGAAGTGATAGCTGCTTCTAAAAAAGTCAGGCAACCTAAATATTCCATGTGACAAGGCTTTTAGCATCTAGGTATATTTGTCTACTCTTTTTGACTCTCTTCAGCTGAAGCTGGCAAGCAGCTGGGCCCTAATGGCTGAATGCATGGGCAATTTTAGGCCGTGAGATGTATGGGAGTAGTGATCCAGTGTCTTTGACATTGTAGTCAGGATCTGAGGGTCTCTGTAGCTAATGTGTGGCATATAAATAAAAGCTGTATTGCTCAGGGGCAGAATCTTTGAGGGAAGGAACAGGGAGGTAAGAATATTGGAAAGCTATATGATTAGAAGGAAGCTAAACTGTATGAGATGCTGTTCATGCTTTTTCCCTGTCTGGTCAAGACCACTTTGGTTCCAAGACCCTTCCCCTTCTGCCTGAGCTGCTGCTTGTGATGCCTGTTAGGGAGACCATAGTACTGAGAGCTTCAGAGCTTGGACAGCGAGTCCCTACTTCTGAACTCTTGTGCTTTCCCAGAGAGGGAGAGCTTTATCAGAAACAAAAGCTTCTCTTAGGCTTTCATTACTGGCAAAAGTGAATTGCATTCAATTCTTGTGCGATTCTTAATGCTTGAGCTTCTTCCCTCTTATACCTTTTTTTTTTTAAAGATACTTAGCTGTATGGTAACTGTTCCTTAAGGTAGAGGGATAGCAATATCCTATCTATCCTGGCTTTTTCAGGAGACTGTTTCTTCTTGTATTCCCATTGAAGTAAACAAGAAAACTCGTTTTCCCTTTGGAGCTTTCCTTAACTCAGTTCCACTTGAACTGGGAGACTAATACACGTTTTATTTTCTTGGGGAGAGGAAAAAAAAAAAAAGACTTCTATCACAATGGAGAAAGCATTGTTCCTTGCCATGACGTGGGAGGTCTTTGTCTTTATCTGCATGGGAATAAGGCTTTTCAAATGATTCCCGGAGTTAGGTTTGTTTCTTCCCTTCAGGAAGGTCTAAAAGAGCTACCGGGACTTTGGAAAGACTTTCAAAACCTTGTCTCAGAAACTGATGTGAGACTCCTGAGACACATTCCCCATTTGTAACAGGAATACACTGCACCAGTGTGTAGCCACTAGTGACTGCGTGACAAAACATTTTCTCTAAAAATTGCAGCCATACAGTTCATGTTTCACACTCACCTAGAACTCTCCTGCTGCAAAAATGGTAGGTATAATGCTGAATTTATAAAAATATCCTGCATTTAATCTTTCTATTAAAGACTCTTCAAGTAACATGAATATGTCTTGATTGATTGGGCTACTATGTGAGGTAACCAGAGCAGGAACAGATGTGTAGACTCTAATTCAAAGTTAGAAAGGTAGTGACTAGTAACTAGAATTCTGTGAGGTCTTTAATCCATGTGCACACTGATTTTTAGAGAGAGAAATTACTTTTCTTGCCCTTTTCTGAATTACTGACTGCAAGAAACTGAGAATATGTTGTCCAAATCAGCTTTCTATGCTATCTCATGTTGGGGTTCGAATGAGTCATACAGGTTGTTGTACTTGCATAAAAATTCTGAGCACTTGCAGCAAGGTGTAGATATGCATACAGGTGCACTGGAGAACTGCGGTTAGTGGCTGTTTATTTTCTCATCTTGACTCTGCTTCTGTGAGAGCAGTCACTGTTCCTTCATCTTTATTTGGGAAATAATTGATAAACATACCTCTCAGGCAGGACACTGTGGACTCTTTGGTTAATTGTGTCCTATTTGTAGTGTTCATTGAAGGTGAAAAATTGCTAATGTGTGTTGAAGTCTGTGTCATTTTAGCAGTTGCTTTGAGTTTGCAGCATAGCCTCTGCTCCCTGCAATGACGTCCTGTTCATTTGGTTTCCATAGGTTACTGCTTGTTTCATTATCTTGAAATCCAGTTTGCCTGTGTTTCTCTTGCAGTCATTTTGACTTCTGCCAGAAGTAGAGGTTTATAATTTTTTTGTTCTTCTAGGACTTCCCTAATTTGATGGAGAGATGCAGGAGCTGGTGATACTCTTATTTCATGTGTTGCCTAAAAAATGACAGATGAGAGGGATGAGACATTAGTGTAAAATGGAAACTGTGCTCAAAAGCTGTCACTACTGACTAGATGCTGATAGTTGTTCCTTAATTCTAAACTTCTGCTGTTGCTAATTTGAAGCATTGTTTCTTGTTTCAGTATCTGTATAGCCTCAATTAACTGTCAATTATTTTGTCATTTATTAATAAAGCTCCAAGAGAGCATTTATAGGACCATGTCATTGGTTAGTGGGGAGAACTCCTATCTTGGAAAACATTGCAGATGAACTATGGCCAGAAACCAGCGTTCTGGAAGATCAGTTCCTTGGTTGTAGTATTACTGGCAGTGTGTAGGTGATATGATTAGGACACGTTCCTGAGTGCAGTACAACATTTTAGTGATCACTGTAGAGTTCAGACTGCGCTAATGTAACTTGCCTGCAGTTACAGGAGAGAGTTTGTCCAAAGGTGCTTGTTATTCAGGCTTAGCTCCCTGTCAAGCTTAGGACAGGAGAGAAACAGAAGTAGAAAAATTTTTCTAGAGAAAACAGAAAACTTCCTACCTGTAGCCAGTTCTAAACAGGCTTGGTGTGCTGTGTCTGTACACTTCCTGCAGCGGTGGTGCTCCTTTGAATCCCTGTTCGCCTGACTGCTGCCAAATTCTGTCGTAGAGCGCTGCGCTCTGAATGCGGCCTCCCCGCCTTTCTGCAGCAAGTCCCTTCCCTGCGCATACAAGTGGGTTGTGTGGTGGGTGAGCCTTGTGAGTGTGCGCACACCTAGCGGAGGAGCTACTTTTGTCATTTTGGCAGCGTTTGCTCACTGAGCGTGAATGTGTATTTGCAAACAGTACTTGGTATTAAGACTTGCATGCAAAATGGATTTATCTGTTACAACAAACGTTTGGTGACTGGTTTTGTTTTCTTTCTGTTCTCCTAAATACTGAGTAAGAGAACAGAAACTTGATAGAGGAGGGAATTTCTAATGGCTGTTTCATATTGGCTGTTCTGAAAAATCAGTATGCCTTTCTTAGGGAAGAGGCTGTAAAGCCAGTCACTGCTTACAGTGAGCCTGTAAAGTTCTGTGGAGGGATTGGTCTTCAACCTTGGAGATGTCTTCTCTTTATCAGGTGACATAATCTTTAAGTACTGTCAAGAGACAAATGAGTCTAAAATTCATTTTCTCCTTACTGGTTTTACCACATGTAGACCTCTGAGAAATGCAATAGTGTGTTATGTGTTAAAAACAATGTTAAAAATTGTAAAAGAAATTTATATTGCTGATAATATTGATGGTATCACAGTTTCTGCTGAGAAAAACTGGATGCTTCCAAAGCAGCTTAGAGGAAAATGCAGAGGTTAAACTATACTTTTATGGCTTGCCCATTTAATCATAGCCATACAGCTACTCATTCACTGCAGCGTCAGGTGAAATGAGATATACGATCCAAAGTTTCTTTTAACATATTTGTTTTTATTTTTTTTAACATATTTATTTTTGTAAGCTGTAGTTTCTATGAATGTTGGTGGGAACTCTTACAGACTTACTTCTTTTCAGTACAGAATCTTTGGGATAATTGTTTGTTTTGTTTGTTTGTTTTTAATAAATGGATTCTAGATTTGAAAACTATGTCTTGATTTTGGAGAAAAAAATACAATTAGCTGGGTTTTCCCAATTAAAGTCTACCAGAAACTGTTTCAAGATCTATCTGTAAGATATCGTATGTCTGGGGTTTACTTGTGATAAGTTGCAGATCATATTTAAAAACATCTTAAGCATGGAAAAAGTTGGTTTATTCATTACCGATGGCTTTGCTGCTGAGCTCTGTTTCTGGGTGTTTTACTCAATTATTTCTTTAACATTTAGTCGAAAACTAAATTAATCTTGTCTCTGTTCTTTTTGAAACTAATTTTCATGTTTTGAAGGCTTGCAGCTGTTGCTACAAGGTTTTATTTTTAACATTACATTTACAAATAAACTCTTTTTTTCAATTCATTTCCAGACTGCTGATGCAGTAAAAAAGGCTAGAAGTTACTTGGAATTTGTGGAGGACTTTATTCAAGTTCCCAGAAATCTTGTTGGTATGTAATACTGCTAAAACTTGAAAACTTGGGGAAAGGGAGCCTAATCAGCATGACTCTGCAAAGAAGATTTAGATGCCAGTATAATATTTGATTTCTCCACTTAAGTAGAAAGTGATTAATCTTTTAAAACTGGATGTATCAGGGAATTAAATTACATATATTATTGTTAAATAATATTTTGCCAGGATTTTAACACATAAAATGGTTTGATTACAGACTTGCACTATCTAATTTAATGGTAATATTTGAAGTTCAGATTCTAGTGAAGAAACTAAATTAACTTTTTAAAGTGCTGAAACTAAATACCAGAATTTCACGTGGAAGTACTACAGTTCAGTTGCAAGAATGATGCAAGACAATTCTCATGTTACTGCTCCCTCCTGGGTTCAGATTTGTTAGAGGTGGTGGTTGGGTGGTATTGAGCTGCTGTATAAAAAAGTGTTTATCAGGCTCATCCTCAGTCTAGACGCAGGCATTTTTCCATGTTCCAGTTCTATGAAGGTAGCTGCCTGAAAATCTGTAAATGCATTTTATGGTAGCTGCTGTATCATAAGCTAGCTAAAGGTGGGACTGATCTCTGTTGCCCTGCAAGAGAAAACACGTCTTTCTCTAGTCTGGTCCTCACAGGGTACTTCTTCCATTTCCTTTCTTCTGCTCGTCTTAGCCCGCTGCTTGCACGCTCTGTGTCCAGCAGCTTCCTGCCCTGCGTTACCAGCTCACAGTGGCTGTGCAAGGGTGAAGGCAGCATTATGAGTGCAGGTGTTGTACCTGGTTCAACAGCAGTTTGGATTATCTAAGGCAAAAATTAAAAGCTGTGCCTTAACCTCCTATGGTTTTGGGCTTAGAGCTTGCATATTCTAGACTACGCAATCTAAGTAATACATGTGCAAACTTCTAAAAATTAGACTTAAAAGGTTTTATAACTTGAGCAAGTTAAGGTGTAGCATTTTGTTAGGGTTGGTTTTTTTATAGGACCTCTGCAAATTATGTAACTGATGCAACTTGATTTTGTCAATTACCAAATGTTAAAGCTTGTTTCAATATTCAGCCAATTAATTGTTAGTTTGTACCTGAAAACTTTGCTTCTGTAATCTCACTCAGTAAACCTAGTTGAACCAAAAAGCTCCACTAAATCGAATGTTTTACGAATTGAGGTTTTGGGGGTTTTGGATGGCATTCTAACTAATGTGAATATACCCATATAGGAATCGTGGCATAAGTCAGAGCAATGCATTTAACTGAAAATGCTACTTTTAAACAAGTACAGTACCAGTGTATGATGAAGGCAGACACTTTGTCCAAATCACCTGTGGTCATATCTGTAAGCAGATGTTTAGCTACACTTTATGCAGGCACCCAAGTTACAAGAAGCGTAGTGATCACTAATGGCTCAGATGGGAGATACTGCACTGTGCCCAATGCATTTCTTTCTGTACCAAGAGAGAAGAGTGCCATCTACTGAATGGCAAATTTCAGCTGCTGAAGCTCCATAGGACGGAGGACTTTCCCAAATACTGGCTCACCATTATCCAGAGAAAAATGTTTAACACTATAGTGAGTGTGGTTTATTTTAGTAGTGGTAACAGGATCACTGTGCAAAATGAAATTGGAGGCATACAGAATGATTAGCTGTAGCATGGTTTTTTGAGACAAAAAGATAACCAAAAACCTCTGCTGAGCTATTTAAACTGTTGAGGAAGGAAACCATTTTTAATGCTTTTTGCACTTTTATATCATGTTGATATCTGCTGTAAAGAATATTCTTTATGCAGTATTCTGTTACACTTTAGTTGCTACACCTTTTTTTCAGAGGCTCTACCTTTCTTCACTCGTAATTTAAAGCAAATGGTTTTTAAACTGCCAGATATCTGTAGCTGGGATGAAGAAATGTTTATGCATAATTTTAGTTTAAGGAAGAGCTAAAATCTTTAAGGGAGCAAAGGATTTCCTTTTGAGATTTAAACATACAAGTTCTGAATGACCTTTTGATTTAGATCTCACACATGATCTCAAAATAAATATTTTAAAGATAATACGGGAAGTATGGGTAGTATTCATGTTTGTAAAGGCAAAATTAATTTGCAGAAAACAAGTGTGTAGTGTTTTAATTATTTTTTAGGAGACTTCCAACTAACATACATTCAATATGCCTGTCACAATGTCAGGAAAGATTGAATCAGGGTACATCTGGACTCGGGATTCAAATAATTTTGATATATAAATTTAAAATAGGCATTTGCAAATCTTTCTGTGCCATTTTACTCTTAGTCTGGGTCCATTTGAAACTTGTGTGTAGTGGTGATCTTCATCGATACTTGTCTCTCTATGTATATATAGAGAGAGAGTTTAATTTTGGAAGTTTTTCACCTCTTCTGGCATATTGTGGGGTTTTCTTCGGGATTTTTTTACACCTATGAAATAAGAGAAAAGTTTGAAACAAAGTGAATGGTAAAGGAGACACAGATGGTTGTTAAAATTGTTATACATAAATTATCAAGAAACCTATTAAAATATTTTGCACATGGGTGCAAAATTAACCATTCTTGCCCTCTGAAGGAAAAGTTATTGGAAAAAATGGAAAAGTGATTCAGGAGATTGTAGACAAGTCTGGAGTCGTCAGGGTGAGAATTGAAGGAGATAATGAAAATAAACTGCCCCGTGAAGATGTAAGTACTTCATTCTTTCTTCCTATGATGAGGTTTTTATTTTCAAAACCAGTCACGTTGAATCTTTTAACAAAGAATATATAGGAAAATTATGCAGAAAGTGAGAATTTCAGGGGCATGGCTCAACTGAGTTAAAGCGCTACCTTATGGCATCTGAATGGGATCACTATTTCATCTCCACGTCATTATGCGGTTTACAAATATGGCCTTTGTGGCCTCTGCACCCTTTTTTTCTGTGGCCAACCTGTAATGGTGGTGGTGTCCACATTACAGAAACATAGTGTCTGTGATTTGGGTAGTTTCCTAGGATAGATGTTTGTGGATTATTTCATGAAGCCCGTTGTATAACTCTTCTGTGGTTATAGAGAGCAATTTTTCAGGGTTTGGGGTTTTTTTTCAGACTGGCATCTTGAAGTAAATTTTATATGAAACTATTCAAGAAAGGTTTTCTGCTGCTGAAGCAAGATTTAAAAAAAAAAAAAAACAAAACCCAAAAACATTTCTTTCTCCTATATGTACTTTAGCTGCATAACTGATTTGGGATTGATAGTGTTAATACTAATCATATATTTTAAATATATGAGAACATAAGATAAAATCTTGTAAATCTCCATCTTGTAAAGTTGGTTTAATTAACTGCTGGACGCTTCATGGTAACCTGTGGATGCTTCTGCACACATACTGCAATAAACACACACAGCAGTTGTGTTGCATGGGGGGAGTATAAACACTGTATGTTGAGTTACCTCAAGTGCCAGAGTTGGTTGTTGGGAATGCTGGACAGTTGTAATTCTAACATAAAGCCCCTACCACCACCTCACCTGAGCTATTTCTGGTGCATCTGTACAGCCCAAGATCCAGTTACTATCTTTGCTTGTTCAGCTCACTTCTGTAACTTAAGCAGATTTTTTTTTAGAATTTAAAGAGAAAGCATTGTTTTAATGATAATGTTCTTCCTGAAAATAAGATTTGACATTTTGTTTGTATAGGGAATGGTACCGTTTGTATTTGTTGGTACTAAAGAAAGCATTGGAAATGTCCAAGTTCTTCTAGAATACCACATCGCATATCTAAAGGTAAGCGTAGTTCGAAAGAAAGAATCTGTAGAGGAAAGTTTGGTTGAAGTAACAGAATTCTTGAGCAACAACTTGGGTGGGATTTGCAGTTGATAAACTGTTCCTCTGTATATCGGGATCTAAGATTTGGTGCCTTGAACCCACCGCTTGCCTATGGGTGTTACAAAGGCCTTAAATATGTTGTCCTGGTTACTTCGTACTGTTGGTGTTGAAAGGATTGGACTGTAAAGAACAGTTTTAAGTGATATTTGAGAAGTAGTATGTCTTTTTCTGGCTACGTTTGTGTTCTGTTGTTCTGAGGTTAATGCTCTGTTGGGGTAGGATGGAGTTTCTAATAGTATCACGCTAATACAATGTAGTATTAGAACAATTATCCATTTAGATTAGTTGGCTTTGTGTGGAGGTGTGTTAACAGAAATAATGAATGAATTTGAATCACGTTATTTTGTGAGTTTGCTTTTTTTAAATTTGAGTAGAAAATGTGTGGTGAAATGTAGTTAAGAAAGGGCACAATAGTGTTAAATCACCACACTGAAAGACTGTTTTTAAGAGAAAGGTTTTAGATTTCTTCCAAAACTGAGATTGCAGAACTTGTAGTTGAATTCTGGTATTTGCAGTCACCTTCAAGGTGGTGTTAACTCTCCTACAGGAATGCTTGTTTTTAAGCTGACTGGCTGGTATTTTGTGAGGGGAGAGAACATTTCTTTATCAGCAATTTTGTTTGTTTGTTACCTTTTATGTAGGAGGTAGAACAATTAAGACTGGAAAGGCTCCAGATTGATGAACAACTGCGTCAGATTGGTATGGGTTTCAGACCTTCTTCCGCTAGAGTTCCTGAAAAAGAAAAGGGTTATACGACTGACGAGAGCACCCTCTCCTCAGTGCAAGGTTCCAGATCCTACAGCGGAAGAGGGAGAGGCCGCAGGGGCCCCAATTACACATCTGGTTACGGTGAGTTTTCTTGAGCATCTGTCAAGCAAGTCTTCAATGTGCAGCTGAATCCACAGCTGTCTCTAGATTTGTGGTCAGTGTAGTTGAGTGAACGTAGGGTTGAAAATTGAGAACTGCCATTTTTGTACGTAGCTCAAAACACCTAATTAGACTTATGTTCTTGTTGAAGCTAAGTTTTAAATTGAAAAAATGAGCAAACTGAACTCTGGTAAGATCTTGTCCTTCAACAGTAGTGGTTATACAAAGCTGGGAAAGAGAAAGAGCTGCAAATATTCTTCAGGAGACAAAAAAAAAGTTAAAATCTGAAATTAGAATCTATTTTGGTTGAGGAGCAGAAATAACACTTGTGATCATCTTACATATTTGTGAAAAGTAAAGCAAAATAATTTAAAACAGAGACGGCACAAAATCCTGGGTTTGGTTGGGTTTGTTTTTTTTATTTCATCAGGAGCTAACTAGATTTGTTTAAGATGTAGTGAGAGGTTCTGATGTGTTTTTAAATTAAGAAGGAACTGCTGTTCACTTCCCTAGAGGTGTGCACATCCCCTTTTCATTCAGCAGCAGCTCCCCAAATGGAGACAGTCTGCATTTGAATATAGACGTATTTTGCAAAGAAGCATAGGTGATCCTGTAAGCAGAAAAAAAAAAAATCTATTCAATATGGTAAATTATTCTTCATCATCTACATGTAGCTCACTTCTATTACAATATCAGACAAGTTCTTCTTTTGGGTTTTATAGTCTGTCACTGACTGTAGCTTCCGGGATCTTGCCATGGTGGTCAGGTTTATTCTGATGATAATGCTAATGTTTGACTGTTATTTTTTACTCTTTCCCACTGAGTTGTTTGACTAAACTGTAATGAAAGTTGTTCAGTTTGTTTATATACCCACACACTTTCATGTGGAAAACTTACTACTTTTTTTTTTTTTTTCCTCCCCAAAATGGCAAGAATTGCATGTTAGAACCATATGAGTCCATTCTTTATTCCAGAATGGCTAGTAGAAAGAGTTCCTGGATGTTTAAAATAAAGAGTAGGTGTTGAATTTTTAAGTAGTAAAAGGCTGTGTGGGTTTGGTTAGCTCAGACAGTGGGATGTTATGGATGGTATTTAATATAAACAGTTAAATTGTTCGAGCAGCATTACAACAGCCAGAAGAGGTTGCTTAGCAACAGCCATCAGCTATAAAGTTGTCCTTGGGAATTTCAGAGAAGTTGCCTAGAAACTGCACCAAATGCCTGCAGTGGATACACAAAGAGAGGAAATGCTGCTTAATCCTTCATTCATCCGGGTACATAAATTACAGTTTTGGTAATCTTTGAGCCCCTATTTCTCAGGTTATTACAAACTGACTTAGGCTGAGAATCTTAGAAACTTATGCTCTATCTATATTTTTAATATGTGTATTTTTATATATGAATATATTAAAAATACATATATTTATATACTTGTATATGTTAATAAATTTAATTTCTAGATTTGTATATGTAACACATATATGTATATTTAACCATGCTGGTTGGAAGACTTCTGTGAGAATCTGAAACCAGAATATAATCCCAAATTTCACATTCATTTCCACTTTTCTTTTCTTTCTTGTACAAGGTACAAACTCTGAGCTCTCTAATCCCTCTGAAACAGAATCTGAGAGAAAAGATGAACTTAGTGACTGGTCCTTGGCAGGAGAAGATGACCGAGAAAGCAGGCATCAACGTGACAATAGACGACGTCCTGGTGGACGAGGCCGTAGTGTGTCTGGAGGACGTGGGCGTGGTGGACCTCGTGGTGGCAAGTCATCCATTAGCTCTGGTACTGTGTTTCAGGTGTATTTTGAACTTAGTTTTTGTTCCTGGCAATTTTCTGTATAACCTCTTACTATTTTAAAATACTCCATTTTTGCATTTACGTCTTGTACACTAGGGTTTCAGTAGAGTTGTGTGAGAGATTCTTGTCATACACCATGTTGTTAGATTTGTATTTGTTTATCTTCTGCTCACAATGACCTTCACTTCCTTCCTCTATTACACACACATACTAATGGTATTACCAAAGTTTATAATCCTTTGGCATGTTCCCTGTGGCTGCCTTTGCAGTTAACCTTGCATTGAGATGCAGAATGAGAGAAGAAATCATACAATGGAAATTATCTTATATTTTATCAGAATTTGACTGCTAATTCATAACACTTCATTAGTGTCAAAAGTACCATGCTGCTATGAAGTGAAAGCTGTATCTTACACATTTAGCAGTTTTGAGTAGAAGTTTGAGTGTCACTTTGGAAATCTTTGTGATGAAATAATACAAGTGCCTGTCGTAGTGCCTCAGGATACTTCTGTTGGATTGGAGTCAGAGAGGAACCAGTATGACATCATAAATACTATTGTTCTGTCTGTTACACCTTTTCATAAGGTTGCTTTATATTTTCAAACAAAGATATAAGTCAGCCTGGAAATTATATATAAATTCAGTGTCTGAGATGGAAACTTTTTGTTTGTTTAGTGCTTAAAGATCCAGACAGCAACCCTTACAGCTTGCTTGATAACACGGAGTCAGACCAGACTGTGGATACCGATGCTAGCGAATCTCACCACAGTAGTAACCGCCGCAGGAGGTCACGCCGGCGAAGGACTGATGAAGATGCTGTTCTTATGGATGGAATGACAGAGTCTGATACAGCTTCTGTTAATGAGAATGGTTTAGGTATGTAAACAGTTGGATGATAGTCCCAGAACAAGCTAAGAAAAAATGTGTTGTCCATGTAAGTGTAGTGAAACGCTTGTTCATTTTTGTTAGTGATGAATCGTTGTTCTGTTAAAGGTTGCTGTCTGATTAAAGAAAGACTTCCTCCATGGCTCTGCCATGAAATGTCCTGTTGACTGAGCTCCACTAGTATTTTCCTATGCCTCTTTTGTAAAAACTGTCTGATGGAGACACCAAAGACTAACTTGTTGTTTCCCGTTAGTACTGCTGTTTTCATAGAAACAGTGCTGTTGGATCAGCATTCTGTTTTGTCCTTGTAACCTCAGTCTCAGTGTAGGAAAGCTACTTAAGTGACCGTTAATTTGTCTCTATCCAGCTTCTGCTTAAGTACTTTCCCTCAGTAAATTCTCTTGATGCTCACTGGGACAACAATATAATTTGTTGCTTAATAATGTAGAAAAAAAACTCTAATGGGTTATGTGGCTGAAGTTTGACATATGGTTACTTAATAAATGAAATCTGAGGTCATTAAGCATATGCCTAAATGTTTTAATGAGCCAACATTAAGAGCAAAAAAGTGAAATCTAGCTTTTGCATTATTGTCTATGCTTTCAGTATAAAATTGTTTATCTTTCAGTCTGTCTTATTTAGCCTGTCTCTTTAACAGAAGCAATTTTATATGCCCCATGCTGAAACTGCTGAAGAATTTATTTAATCATCAGAAATAGTTCATGGTAAACTTTGCAATTGCAGATGATAGTGACAAAAAACCCCAGCGACGCAATCGTAGCCGCAGGCGTCGCTTCAGGGGTCAGGCAGAAGATAGACAGCCAGGTAATTCGAGTGGAGCTGTGGGTAATCTCAGGTCAAAAGCATGAGAGAATGTTGTGTCTGCTGTTTTACATATAGCTGCATAATACCAAAGGTTACTCGATAACTAATAAGACTACTAGATAAAGACAAAAGACATTTCTTCTACTAGGAGAACTTACAAAAGTTCTTAATCTTTCTAATGAAACTAATTTATAATGTCTAACTTTTTGCTTGGACATACGAGTTATGCTTCTGATCCGGCTCTCACTGAAGTCAATAGCCAAACCGCTGTTGACTCCAGTGGTTCGGGATCGAGACAAACGTGAAGGTTCATCATCTGCACCCACTTGCATCTGTGCACTTGCACTGAATGTGGCACTGGCTGAGAAGCCACGAGTTGGAATGGCAGGGTGTGGGTGCCCTGGCAGTGCGCTGTGAGGGAACTCACGTGGCATCTGCCAGTCCCGTGCCTGTATCAAACTGCTGCTATCGGTCCTCGGCTTTTGTGAATATTTGCAAGTCATATACAAATTGAGGGTGGGAAGGAGGAGGAATTTCAATGAAATTGCATGTTTCCAATTTTTTTTGTTGTTGTGGCTTGTTGCATTTCTTTTGTGTGTACTAACACTTGAAATGTTAAAGGTGAACTAGCTCATTTTCAATATACTGCCCTATTTAGAAAATGCTTGTATATACACAGTGTAAGGTAGTAACAGAAGGTCTTCTAGATTGACAGGCTCAAAATTTCACCCATATTTGTCTTCCTTCTATCTGTGGTGCTCACACAGCATTTGATTAAGAAGGAAAAAGTTGTTGCATTCCACTAATTAAAACTTAGGGGCAGAAAAAAACCCAAACACCTTGCCCCCCCCCCCAAAAAGCCCCAACCCCAAAGTAACCCATTACTTCCCAACATTCTTGTTTTGTAACAGTGATACAAGTTTATAAAGGCGAGGAAAAAATAAAAATGGATTTTAGCTTTTGCTTCTAAGAAACTAATTTCAGCTGGCAACACAGAGATGTTGGTTATCTCTATAAACACTATGGTATTTTTCTTTGAAATCAAAGTATTCTAAGAACAAAAAAAAATTTCCCAAACAAGATTTCTCAGGTTTTTTCCTGTTGATGTCTTTGTTCAAGGTACCACTTTGTTTGCATAATAAATATTTTTCAATACAACAGAGCATTGGTAATTAGTTATACTGCCTTTTGTGAAAAATGCTCTAAGAATTTATTCTCCTCAAATACTTTAGGGTATAGTGAGTGAAATTAAGACAGAAGGAATCTCCCCCCAATGTTAACACCATACTTCAGTCATGTAGTTGTATTATTTGATTTACATTGCTGTACATTTTGGGTTCCTACTACATACAGGAATATTAAGAACCGGTGTCTTACACTGTGTGCATAAAACGTGCTTTGTCTTTACATTAGAGGAGCTGGGTACAGAACCTCATTTTAAAGAAATAATTCTCCAGGTGCAGAAACTCACTTGGTCTTGACAATTACACAAGGACCCAGGTGTAAGAAGTCCCAGTTACCATAATAGAAATTCATGTGCAGTACATCCCATATTGATGTAGGCTTCATTCACAATCATTCCAAAATCCAGAAGAATAGTTCACCTGAATGCATGATCTACTAAATATAATTGACTGTACTGTTCAATAGATAATGCTTGCCAACCCTAATGTGCTTCAGCTCATCAAAGATACAAGTGTATATTTAAATTTGTAGTACTATCTATTCTAAAGATAGAATTGACTCTCAGTTGGTGTGGTTACGAGAGGGCAGGATAAGACAAAACCAGGCCACAAGAACATGTGCTGAGGTGGTAAGAAGAAAAGAGGTCAGAAAACCCCTGGCCGGCATCCAGTAAGTGTAGCCGTAACAGCGCAAACATGGCTGTCCTGCTTTTGAGTACGGGCTCGCTCATACAGAGCTGCTTCCAGTGTCTGTACACACACCACAATTAATCCACTTCCCACAAGCCCAAGTTAACTGTGTGGATTGCATTTTGAATACCAGGAGGAGGGTGAGTTCTCTTGCCAATTGCTTCATGAAGTAACAAAGATTTGAATGCTGCTTTATCGTAAGTGATACCATACTCTGAACCTCCCCCGGTTCTTTTCATATTTTAACTTACCTTCATTTCAGTAGTGTGAAATTCTTCGCTACTCAAAATAGCATAACCCCTGTGACAAACACAGTCTGTAGTTTAAAGAGCCTGCAATCAGATCTCTTCAAATCCAGTACAGAAAGCCCTTATTTTCCAATAAAATTTACAATTGGACCCAAATTACTATTTATTAATGTTAAGATTTCACCTTCAGATTGTCATGTTACTACTGATATCAGTGAAAATTGTATTTAACAACAGAAACAAATTGATCCTTACTCTGTAGTTGATACCTGTAAGTGTGAAGACCTTTTGTGAGATGTCTCCCAGTTATAGCCTAACTTGTACAGAAAAGACCTATGAAGCTTAATGCTAAACTAGAATTCTGATGTGAGCATCACTGTAATCTTTTTCCTTGAACAGTAACAGTAGCTGATTATATATCACGAGCTGAATCTCAAAGTAGACAGAGAAACCCTCCCAAGGAGACGCTAGCCAAAACCAAGAAAGAATCGGTAAGAAGATTTTTTTTTTTTAAATGCCAGTTTCCTTTTTTCCCCCCTTCCCTTGCAGCAAAACAGTAAAGGAATTTTAGATTGCCTCATTTGACTACAAATGCATTGGAGTTCAAGAGTAAATCATTAAAAGCAAAAACGGCCTCGAGTAAAGAGAACTGATACTGACTCGTAGACTGTCATTGCAGACTTTAGTGAGGAGTGTAATGCTCAGATTAAGTCTTTATGCATTTTAAAGTATTACACTTACTAATGTAGTATTACATAATAAAATGTGAAAATTATCCATGGATGAGTCTTGAGAGCTAATCCTGAAAACACATTTTAAATAAGGGACACTAGGTAGCATGTTCAGTGACTTGTACAAATTATTTTAGAAAGAATGAATGTTACAAAGATTGTAGAGTTGAGATCTGTTCTTAAAGGATCAGTGACATTATATATTGTAAATAATACTACGCAGAACTGGATAAAGCAGAATGCTTTTATAGTAACACTGAACTTCTTGCCTTAAGTTATGCCCAGGTTTAGCAAAAGACGACAGATATGTTGCTATATGATTAACAAAATCTAATATTACTGTAGACTTTGAGAGGAGCGTAAAACTCAGTTTGTCAGTTAACTTCTTTGTTGGCTTAGACAAATGGAAACTCTGAAACAAACCATCCTGGGTATGCTGGGGGACACGGTCTCAGAGTCACCGTGGCATGATTTCCTCCCAAGTGTCCGATACAGAACTGTCCTATAAATGCCAAGTAATAAGATGCTATAAGTGATAGGATACTGGCACAGACAGACAAGGTGTTTCTTGTGTGAGCCGGAGGGAAAGTCAGATGACACTGTGTATTTTTACAGAATTTTTAATATTATCCTGGTTTTGTTTTTGCAAGGCAAAAGACGCAATTGATGAGAACAGCCCTTCTGAAAAGGCAGTGAATGGTCCTGCTGCAGCTTCTGGGGATGAGCCTTCTAAACTACAGCACAGTCCTGATGAAAAGAAAGTTACTGTTCAAGAAGATGGAAATAATCAGGAAGAAGCAGTGCTGAATGGTGTTTCATAAACTGAAGTTCCTAGTTTACAGTTCTTTTACATTACATTTAAAATAGTGCTTGTATAAGCTTGCCAAAGATAGAATATGGATCGCCAGTCTTGACACCGCACTTTCAGTTCCTCCATTTTGGAATACAGAAAGGGGAGGGATCCTGAAGAAATCATATGTTAAACATACTTTGACACCTACTGTGTTATAAATATATCATCAGATGTGCCTTGAGATAGTATATGTAACATTTAAATAAACAAAATTGCTGGCTATAGGAAATGTTATTTTGTTTTCAAAATATGGCAAAGATGTGAGGGGGATCCCTAACATAATACTCTTTATGAAAGCATTAGCTGCTTTTGTTACATTTTTAATAATATGCAACCACTTCTTCACCTGAGGAATACTAGAAAGAAATGCAGTCTAAAATATTTTGCACTGAAATGTAATTTCTCCATTAGTTTAGTCTGGAAACTGGTCTGTTTTAATACATGTTTTTTAAATGCTGTATGTAGAGGAAAAATCTGCAGACCACTGGAATACATTTGTTAAATTCTCATAATCTGCAGGGATACTGGGTGACATTGGCAGTGACTGTTCTACATTGAGGCTTTGTTTGGTTTATTTATTAAACTGTACAGTATTTAAAAATCAAACATAGCTTTAGTTAACACTAAGCTGAATTAGTCATGTCCATTAAGACATAACCTGAACTACTGAAAAGATCAATTTCCAGAAAGTTTATTCTGTATAAACTACATATGTTAGTCCTTAGTAGAGTATTTTTATTTTTGTTTTGGTTGTTTGATGTGCAATATGTTTTTTTTGTATGCTGGTAGTAAAAGAAAATAAACTTTGATCTTCCATCTGTTGACTGTTTCTATCAGAAATTTAAATTACTATTGACTTCAAGGTTTTCAAGCTGTTACCACTAACAATTGGAACTTACTTGTGAGGCAGCTTGAACCTTTAACTCTTTCACAAGAGTCTCCTAACATGCTAATCTTCCATTCTTTAAGGTGATGATGTAAAAACATCAGTCTAAAAACAATTTTCTTGGAGAATCACCTAACCTGACTAACATATATAGGAATTAATGCAGATGGAGGTTTTGACTGAGGGGTTAGAAGCATGACACTAACCCATCTTTTCAGGTACATGAGCAAGAGAAATAAAGCAGAAAACACAGTATGGGAAAACACCNCCGGAGAACAAACAGTTAAGTGTGCACAAGCATCTTGACTGATACAGCAGCCACAAGAGTGGAGAAAATTGAAAAAAATAGGGAAAAAGCACTATATTTGAAAAAGTAGTATTATATAAACCTTAAGTATGGTGACATTCTGCATAGGGCTTGAAAAAGGCAGGTCATGGAACTGCAGCATGGCAATGTCCCAGCTGTTTTTTTTTTTCACCCCACTTAAATTCTGTANACAAAGTCAGAGCAAACCTGTAGTGCTGAAGCTGTGCTGACTTGGAAAGAAGAAAAATTGTCTTACCTGGTTCATCAGAAGTAAGGACAAAACCAAGTACTCTGAACCACCCGATATTCCAGCTGCTCTACCACAGATACAGGTACAGAAGAGCTATACCAACTCAGTTTGGGTACGTATGTCGTTTAAGATGAGGTGNTCATACTCATGTTGCTGATTTGATCCTTTCTCCTGAAGGCATGGAACTCTTCCTTACTGTTGTTCAGGTCATACAAGTGGTCTACCGAAACACAGTGGCGTAGTGGCCAGCATTCACACAGATGATGTAAAACTACTTACGCTACTGTGGAGGAGAGGCTTGGTTCTGGAAAAGTGAAAGCACTGAGAAATCCACTGTATTTTTTGAACAGCTGGGTGTTAACTCTTACATGCTGTACAGCAGTTTCACCGTACTTGCAGAAAGACTGGCGAGTGTCTTGGAGCAGGACACAACTCTTGGCCCTAATTCAGATACTCACAGACATCGGCAGGGGTGTGTTGGGCTTCATGCAGTGGGATAAAGCCAGCTCAGGTATCTTCAGTGGGCTAGATAAGGCGTTCCTGTTGCCTAATTACTATAAATGCAAACATTATGGGAAGTCTAACTTGGTAGTGTAAGATAATGTATAAAACTACAGTACTTACATTACAAATTTGGAATTTATTAAATGCTATAAAGCCCATTAAAAACTGAAAGTTACTAGAAATCTGGGACATTCAGACCCATCAGTAACACTTAAGAAGCTCAACCAACCTTGTTTTTTCACAAGGCAAAGACAACTGTGTACATTGTTTCCTATACTTTATTTCTTCAGTCAGACACAACCACACATCTGTCCCAATTCTTCCCATCAAATAAATCCTCTTGATTTTTTTTGAACCCCCTCCCCAAACTGGCTCATTGTGCTAACTTTGGCATATGAAAGAACAGCAGCATGAACTTTAACAGAGCTAGTTTAACAAAAATTAGGTAACAGCATGTAAGTCTACCCGTACTTGGTAACATGCATTGGCCAAACCAAGTCATTACTCTCTTGCACTGAAAATATATCTGAGTGGCAGATCTTTGCTGCTTAATGAAGAACAGCTATGGAAAAAAAACTTTTAAGCCTCGCTTCCCCACAGGTTTCTCCAAAAAGTCACTGAGAGGGGAGGGAAGTACCTCCCTGGATTCATAGTTCCAGCTTCATTTATATCAAGTCAAAGACTGACATTAGAACTTAAACCATTTATCAAAAATAATCATTTGCATGGACAAACCCTCTAGTTTTCTCTCTCATTCATTTTTTAGCTTGGTCTTCCAGTAAATCTTTAGCTTCATTGATTTTGGCTGCTACATATGGAGAACCACCTAGAAGAAAGATAACCTCATGTCATGTCAGATAAAAAAATTAGTTTGTGTTGTTAATGCCACAGTGCACACAAAAAAAGTGAGCGTATGGTCAGAAAGCTGTTCAGGTTAAAGAACAAACTCTTGTGACTGAAACCAGGTAAGTTTACGCATACAGTCACTGCAGTACCTGGATGTGCAGACAGCTCATTTCTCAGGTTGCTTTTAGTTTACTGGTTTTCTTCTCCAGTTTTATCAGTCATAAATGAACTGGTCACTAATGACTTAGCACAGAGCTTGTTGTGAATACAGAAGCGTTAAGCTAACAAACCTGCAGATAACCCTTCTCCCTAGGTCAAGGCCAGCATCAGAACTGCTACTGTACCAATGGGCTCGTTCAGGTTTTAAACACGACACACAAATGACTTAGGAAGATGCTGAAACAGAATCCACAATGCCAACTGTAACTGACCATGAGGCGCAAAGATTTGTAGCGTGGATATCATTTACCAGTCCTAGAATTACTGTATTCAGTTGAAGCTTAATTTAACTTATTTAGGTCATGTAAAACATGGGAAATGCTCCTAGCAGTCTTTTAGGTTCTGCATATATTCAATAAAGGTAATTTTGAAGTTAACTTCTGAAGTTAACATAACTACGGAAGGCATATCCCAAGGATTATTTTGGATTTTGGTACCTACGAGTAAAGTAATGAAGTTCAGCAATCACTTTAAAGGAAGTTATTTTACCCTTTAAGTGACAGTTAAAAAGTTAAATGCCAAGCACTAGCACATGATTCTGACTCAATGAAGTAAAGAGAATTTAAAAGAGGTATAGATGCCTTAAGTTATTAACTCTAAGCATAACTAGATTGTGAGCCTCCAGAGTACCACAAACAGAAATATTTCGTATTTTAGTGTCTTCAACAGACACAGAAGGCTCAATACTTGACTCATTCATGGTATACTCCCAATGCTTTCAAATGAAATCAAACTCACATAGAACATAACGTGCACCAATACATTCTGGTCTTTCATCTAAAATTAAGGTGATTGTAAGTCTCATTTTAACAAATTATACTTTAATCTGATATGCACAGCAAGTAACAAGCAGACCTGCTGAATCTGTCTGCTTGCTTTAAGAGCATTCAAACACTAAAATACGCTCCAAAACCATAAGGATGAAGGTACCCTAAAATTTGTTTTCACTCACAAGTTTTCTGGGGTTTTTTTTAGTAGCTGAGGTAGTCATATGTCAGTCACTTCTTCCCTACACAGTTCTACTAATCTGTGTTAAAAACATGTATTGATTAATGTGACTTAATTTACTTACCTTTATCTGGATGATTGAGAAGCATGATCCGTCTGTGAGCTTCTCTAATTTTACTTCTGTTGGCTGTAGGGCTTTAAAAAAAGAAAGAAAAACTGACTTAAGGGAAGCCCATAAAATCCCCCAGATCTTTAAAAGATGTCTTAGAACAAGCAAGCACTGTCTTATCCATAAACTCATCTTCCACATATATTTTTCTCTTCCTTTATTTAAAAAAAAAAAAACCACAAAAAAACCCTCCAGTTTGTATACAAATTTCATAGTTGGTAGTTGCCTTCAAAAAGATAAGATTCTTACTCTGTATCTTATTAGATGAATTTGTGTATTTGGTCTTAAGTCCTTTAAATTTTAGCAGGGATACTCGGACCACACTCGTATCTAAGATATTCTAGAATACATGATGCATTTACTCCACATGCAAGTGGGTTTGCAGCACCTTCACACCACATCTGTCTGAAATTCACCAGCAGGGACAGGAACCGGAAGCAAATACCACAACCGTGCTCCCCATACCACGTAAACCCCGAGGCTTCCTGAAAATGGCCTATTTACTGGGACCTGTACATGGCTTTTGAGTGTGATTTGTAGATGTAAGGAAGTCCAGCTAGAGTTAGCTTTAAGTAAATAATCCCAAATAAGTACAGAAAATCTAGACAGGCCACTTCACACTTCCTGACTTGTCAAGGGGACATTCCCAGGGGAAGCTGGGCAGAGGACAGTTTTAAGCACTGAGAATTACGTCCTTTTCAAACCAGGCCAGCACCTAGGTCACACCATAGCCTCCTCTTTACCTTTCATATCTAAAAAATTTTCCTTTACCTCACTCCTAGTATTAAAGCTGCTTCTCTTTTAGTCATTTTGGGTTCAAATCCACCTCTGTAATAACCACTGAAGGCCTGAAAGAGAAAATGTGTTAGCTGAAAAAACCCACTAATTTTTAAGTTTAACTTAACTCACTATTGCTTCAGTAGCTGCTGAGCTTTTAGCCAGTAAAAACACTGCAAAGCTTCTTTTGCACTTGTAGTAAGAAACTCAGTTGAAGTAGAGTACCAGTACTTACAAATGAGTACTTAAACTTGCCAAAACAAGTTCTTTATTAGTCAACCACCACCAGAATGGCTGAGATTAATTGTTATTACTCACAAAATGTTGTTTAGTATTAGAAGAAAATACAGCAATGCTATACAGAGACAACAGTCTGTAGTTATTTCACCAAGTTAACATTTAAATAAAGAAGATGCTACTGATAAAACAAAAACTTACAGGTTTTGGTAGATTCTGAAGTGCTTGTTTTACTTGTGGCTCCATTTGCTTCATGGCTTTTACTGCATAGCGACCTTAAAGAAATCAGTGTTGAACAAGGCTAAGCATAAAGTTTCATAAAAAAAAAGATTTAGCAATTCAGTGTAACTGTTAACTTGTGGATTAGAACTGGAATTAACTTTCTGGGGACATAAAGAAGTAGTAACTTCAATCTTTTCTTTAATTACAGCCATGTTTCTCAACATAGGCTCTCCCAAAAGAGTGTCCTGTACCAGCTATTAAACCGCCTTAAAATCCATCAGTCCTGAAGCAAGCAATAAATACAACTGGGTGGTCAGTGTCCTCCCATCATCTACAAACCTGCAAATCCAGCTGCCGCTATGGTCAGGCCAACTGCCACCATTGTACTGGCCTACACAGGGAAGATACAAGAAGTATTTGCTTACCAAAGGAAAAGAAAAGAAGCCCACCCAGCAATCCCCACAGCGCCTCGGACCAGGACATGTTTAGAGCTGGAGTAACGCGGCCTTCACACGATTTACTTCAGCTGCGCCGCTCCGAGTGGCGGCGGGGCCGGGGCTCACCGGGAACCTCCCAGCTGCGGGGGGCGAGGGAAACCCAGACCGGCAGCACCGTCCCGCTCGGCGGCCCCGCTTTAACCCCGGCGGCGCCGGGGCAGGAGCCAACGGCCTCCCCGCGCGGCCCGGGGCACT
>VXBL01006287.1:325381-332847 GCA_013400195.1 Aramus guarauna | reverse complement strand
GTCATCACCGCGGCCTGGGGGACGTCGGGAGAGCTCCGGGCCTGTGCGGCGCGCGGCAGCCCGCGGGCATGGCGCGGTCCGGCAGGGAGCCGGCACTGAGCGGTGGCTGAGGGATGGCTCCGGGAGAGGGCTGCGTTGGCCTTAGGCGGGCATGGCTGCAAGAGGAGCAGAGCACAGCGTTACCGTGTTACGGAAATAACAGTACAGATCTTATTCTTGATGTAAAGGAGCTATTTCGTCCCTGATCTAGAGCCTTCTTGCACACCACACTTGTTTTTTAGAAAATGTAGGTTTTCTTCCATCCCATTTTTCTTGTCTTTTATTCTAGTAGTTTGCTCCCCTCTCTGACAGGCCCATTCTCCTGAGCTGCGCTCTTGCCACCTCCTTTCTGCCCCCGGTGTGTTCCCACCCGGTCCTGAAGGCTTGGCAGGAACGGAGCCTTCCCTGCCGCGCTGACCGCTCCGCAGGACCTCACGTCGGGCACTGGTTCCAGATGGACGAGCTCAGTTATTTCATTGCTGAAGATTCCTATGAAATGAAGGAGAATTATAGGCCTGGCACTTGTATTTGAATATAATTAATAACCGAGGATCATCTGTTAATAATACAGTGTCATACGCAGCACAAGTTGAGTGTCCATCTGTCTGTAGTTCTAGTCTGAAGTCACAGGTTTGGAAACGGAATAACACGGCAGTGAGACCACGCCAACCTTTAGCCCTAAGGTACAACTTCAAACTGGTCACAGTCCAAAGCCCTTAGTGCTACTGTCTGATTGATAATTGGTTTGCAGGAGTGAAAAGCTTTAGTGTCATCCTCTCTGCTTGTAGAAGGTGTCACTGTCCTTGTGGGCTCCTGGAGGACCTGGTGATCAAAGGCAGCCAGCTTTTGGTTGCGTAAGGCCTCGGACTCAAGCCTTCTCATAAGCAGTTTAGTGTGAGCTGATCGTTGGCTAAGCAGCTTGTAATTTTGCTGGCTCTTGCAGTGGAAGATAGAATTTTTCGTTTCTGCTATATAATTTCTGTGAGTACTGTGTTCACTTTGACTATGTCATAATTTCAGTTTGAGCTTTAATTGTTTTTTTCACTAAAATTTCAAATGCCTGATTTAATGTCTTCTGAGATAATGTTTGGAGGTAGTGTCCTGTCTCTTTCCTTCCTTGTCATCCAAATAACACTACAAAAAAAATAACCTGCTGTCTTTTAAAGAGGATAGAAGACAGGTTTTCGTTAAGGTACTTGCACTGTTGTACAAGTGTTTCATGAGATGGAAATGAAAGGAAACTTCAATATTTGATAAAGGAATTAAATCCATTTATTGCAGAGCACAAGAGCCCTGACAGCCTATAAGTTCTTTTCAAATATGGAAAGGAGAGCAAGCAAGTGGAAAACAACTGGATGTTTGTGTTATGGAGGAACAAAAGAAGTCTGCAGAGACATACGGCTCTGGTAGCTAACTAGAGTTTCGTCATATGTAGAAGAGGATTTGGTTTAAGAGTTTCCTCTTTGTCCCTTTTCTATCAAAAAAGGAGGGATAGAGGTGCAAGCTAATGACTTCACCGGGGCATGACTAGTGTTTAATTTTTCATATCATCTAAACCAATAAAGTAAGAGACAGGGACTCCTTCCCTGTAATTAATTATGTGACGTTTGATTCTTCCATCTTGACAGAGCCTTTTGGTAGATCCAGATCTTAGTGGCTTTCAGGAGAAAACTATCCTGAAAGGGAGTTTTGTTTCATTTTATTACTTCCCTCATTTTCCCCAGTCCTTGTTTAGAAGGACTGGTAGCTCTACACGCAAAGGGGATTTTACAGATTTATACTTCATTGTTCTTTCTATTGTGAAATTTCTTATTTTTAGAAAAAAAAAAAAAGACAGACATTATGAAATGTGCAAGCTTCCACTTGGGTTGGGAATGGGTTAATAACTAGTACCTAATCCTTCTCCTGTGACAGCCCTTTAAAGAAAAGCTAGACAGGGAGATCTTGGGAAGCCTCTGCTTGCTTGAGAGAGATTTCATCTTTACCGAGGAGAAAGGAAACTTATCTGTAAGTGGGAAGGCCTGGTGAGAGTTGAGGTGGGATGGAAGAATTTGCATTATTGGTACATGTTTAATACCAACAGTTGGACAAGACTGTTGGCTGAGCCTAGAGGTGGAAGTATTAATTTTTTTAGTATTAGATGAAATAATTTATAATACAGCATTTGAAGATGAAATGTCACAATTTGTTTAAGATATGCTATATATATTTTTACTCTATAAGACAGTCCAAACTTCGTTTCTTCCCACAGTTCCCCGTGCTTCCCAACTAAAGGAGAGCTAGATGTGCTGTCACACGCTAGCTTGGATGTCACTGTGAACACATTATGTTGGATGAAGAAAACAAAGCCAGAGTTACAAAATGCTATGCTTGCTAAGGAAGCGATGTTTTGGAGACTTCTAACATGTTTTGAGTATGGTCTTTTTTCAGGGCTTCTTTAAGTGCCATGGGTTTCTAGAAGATATATGATACACGAAATATTCTTCTACCTTCTGCTAGCTGAAGGGAGAAACAGTTGCTTTTCCCTCCTTAGCACTGCTCATCTCTAGAGTACTTTGGCATGGGCGATGGGTGTCAGCTATTGTATCTCTTTACGGACCACAGTACCTAAATGCTGCCACTAAGCTTTCCAAATCTGTATCAGAATTAAAGTAAGTTTTCTGTGCCTAGATTTGCAAATAGCTGCTCTAAGCTTGTCTAAATCTATTTATTTTTCCTAGTCTGCTCCTCAGGAAACCTGTATGCAGTGGAGAAAGGGATTGGGTGTTTAAAAGCTATGTTTAAGTTCATATCAGTTCACATTTCAACACACAATGTCAGTAAACACTAATGTATCTGAGTAGCCTTAATAACAAGTGCTTGCATGATCAGAGCTGTGACGTTTTATTTCTGAAACCATAAGGTTTACGAATTATTATTTGTGTTCTCCAGAAACTAGTCATCTAGATGCCCCTCTTGGAAAATGGTATTTTAGGTCTTGCCAAATGCTGAAAGTTGATTTTGTTTAGGTTCTGTACATAGATATTAATCTTGTGCTTGTTACACGACAGGTAGCCTCATGGTTGTTAAGCCTTGGTCCTTCGAGCTACTACAGGTGGAAGTTTATGGCCACATTGGTGGCTATATAGACGCAAGGGCATGATGCTGAAATCATAGTTATTGCTGCTGATTTATAGGAAGCAGGAATCGAGCATCATAAGGAATATCAAAATCAAACAAAACCGGAAAATGCAGAAAACCTCATGGAACCAGAATTCCCCCCCCCGCCCCATATAAAGTTGGAAGTGACTTCTTTTGCCATCAGAGTTTCCATTTCTTTAGAAATCAAAGTTCTGTTCTGTTCTGTTTGCCTGATTAATTCATTTTATAGCACCTTATTCCTCTGAATTGTCTATCAGTCAGCCATGTGGTGGTGTATGGAAGGTCATTCTCACGCAAAAATTAATAAGCTTTAATGAGCTCAAATGAAATAGATGCACTACGGTTTTTATCCCTTCTGCAGAATGTCTGTTTTTGAAATCAAGAAGAAGGCAAAATTATTGAGTGTTTAAGAAATATACTCTCAGTTGGACTACAAAACCTTTTATTTTGCCTACTGTGTTTCTAAACTGCTCCCTTTCTCTTTTCTATAGAAACCCTGAAGCTTTTGTAGTTTCTCCTGTCAAGAGTTTTATCCTACCGCTGTCTTCAGGTTTTCCACTCGGGGGGTTAAAATACTTCATGATAGAACATTATTTTTCTTTTGGAAGCTTTATCTTACTGGACTATCCAAAGCAGCTGCTATGTAGTACACAAGTCAACTTCTCCATTAAAGCACAGTATTCTGCAGAAACCTGGCAGTACTTTCTCTTAACTGTATCTTCTACAAACTGGACAGAAGGTGAAATAGACTTAATCAGGTACATCACAAACCTTCTGAAATGACACCTATCTATTTCACCTTAGTAAGTGAAAAATAACATTTCTATGTTGTCATATGCGCAGTCAGCCAAATCTTACATTGCTTATTCCTGTATGTGCGGTGGCTGAACTACCAAGCTGTTAAAGGCTTGCAGACTTTCACCTTGCAGCACCAAGATACAGAATCTTTTAGGCATTTACAAGCACATTATCTATTTACAATTCAAGATATATATCGTAAAAATAAAGTTTAAGTAGGATATCTTGGGGGGGGGGAGTGGGAGTGGGGTGTCCTGCAAACTTTTTTCTGCTTTTTGCCCGTATTACACCTTCTTTGGCTATGCCAGTCTGCCAGTTATGTTTCACACCTCTTTTTCTTTTCATTCATTCTTTTTGAGAGTCTATCTTTTTGTGTACGCAACACCTGTACCAGAATACAATGCCGCACTCTCTTATCTGTGGCTAAATTAGCTTGGCATATGTAGCATCACTTTGTCATTAAATTGATAATCATAATTATTAGAGTGTAGTGTGGATGACACTAATTATAAATGGGGATCCTCTCACTTGGTAAGAATGGTTGTGGATTTTTTTTAATCAAACAAAATAAGATTTCACTGTAATTTGACACAAGGTATGAAGTGTTTATGTGTGGCAGGTAGCATATCTGTGTTCATGACAATCACCAGAGAACCTGTCTGACTTGCAGTGGGCATTATTTGCCTTCCTAGATCAGTTAAAAAACAGGGAAGATTGTTGGAAAGTGATGGAGGCCAAGGTTTGTAATTGTTAGTAAATTATTTTGTTATTATAACAAAATTCCCTGAAGGTGAACTAAGGAATACAGACTCTAGATGTGAGTATGTTCTCTCTTAATAATTTCTAAAGTCAAGTTTGATACTTATCTTTTATCTGCATTGTCCTGACTTATGCTTCTTATTTGAGGAAAAAGCAAGGAGATAATGCTGACGTATTTTACCAGGGCTATCATGTTATTTCTGGTTTTATGTTGATTGTTATTACTCTTGAGTCTTCATTTTTGAAATTTGTATTCTGCCTGGATTGGTGAAACTTGCATGGCTGGGCTATAAAACTCTATTAAGTATTAGGAAAACAAGCTTGTGCTAGTTGTAGCAAAGAAATTGGCAAGAATAAAGCCTTTATGTGTACTGACAATTGTAGTGAGCAATAGTTCTTCAAAATGAAGGTCCTGATTCTTAGATTTCCCCCACATGGAGATTATCACAGGATCAAGGCCTGAATCACCTGTGAGGTAGGCTCTGGTCCCTTTGTATAATGTAGGTGCAGATTTGCCACAGAATCTGCTCCTCTCCTACCTAAAGATTACAATTGAAATGTCAAAATTGTCAGCCAGCAAGGAAAATTTGGGTAGAGCAAATAGGAGAAGGTGGGGGAAGAGCAAGAAGAAAGCCACAAGCATAGGAGAAAGCTTTAATGACATTCTTCACCCAGGAGTTTATAAGGAGCTTTTTCTAGACATTGTTTTTCTGAGGAGAGAGTGGAGGGTTTTGCAGTTTTGTTGGTGATGTTAAGGTTGAAAGTTCAAACTGTAATGCACAGGTTGATGATGGAAGCTGTAACGAGCAGTGTTGGGTTTGCATTTTGCTCTTGGTTTGCATGTTACACTGCATTAAAAAAAGAATCACTGGATTAGGTGGAACCATCAAGAGGAAGGGGGAGATTGATCCTTTTCTTTAAGAGCAGCTGACTGACTTCAGGAGAGAAGACTCAAGACTGTAGGCAGAGCAAGAAAGAAATGAAAAAAACCCACAACAAAGAACATGGAGGCTTTTGCTGGAGAGGGGATGTAGTTCAAAGGATCAGAGGGCATACAGTCAGATCTATAGATGATAAGAGGGAAAACTTCCTAGGGACCAGGCAGAGATTGTTTCAACCCAAACAGCCATTAAATTAACCAAAATCAAGCATGGAAAACACTACCCTCTATATACATAGTGGACAAGAAATAATTTGTGTATAACCCTTTTCACTGTTCTTTTTCGATAGGATTATTTAATAACAGTGCTGCTTACCGGACCATTCTTTGCAAGCAGAATCGAGTATTTAAGACAACCCCGTGGTAAGTGTGGTCACCAACAGCAGGAGAAGTAGCATAAAATCAGAACACTTGCTCTGCTGGTCTCTCACATATTTGGCTAACACACCGTTTCTCAGGGTATTGACATTGGGACAGTTACCATCTGATCTTTTATTTAGGAGTGTTTCTAATTTGTATAAATCCTCAATTATTTACCAGGTGTGTGGCTTGTGTCATGGTCCCATGTTCCAGATGAAAGCTCCAGCCACTGTCTTGTGGGAGAGACAGAGACTTCTTTCTTGGTTCCAGTAAATATTTCTGAAGCCTCATTTGAAATGTCAGAGAATGCATTTCCTTCATCACTGACTGATTTCATAAGCCTCACCCTGGGACATCTCACTGTGTCCTGTCCACAGGCTGATTCATCTCAGTCTGTCATACATAAAACAGGATCTGAATTTGTCCCTCCATGATGGAAAAGGTATGGTTGTGTAGCATAGCATAATGTGATATCTCATAACAGAATATATACTGCAAGTTTTGGGTGGGGTTTTTTGTTTCCCTTCTTTAAATTTGTGCTTAAGATACTGCTGATGAGGGACAGTTAAAGTTAAGAAATAGGTATTCATTCTGATCTTGAACTCAAAGGATGCTAGAAAATCCCTGTCCTTTTGAGAAGAGAGTTTTTCAGCTTTATTGCTGACAAAGTTTTAGCTCAAGTATCCCTTTTGCAGATAACTTCATTGTCCCCAAGAAACTGGGCCCAGTGGGGAGCATGCAAGAGCCTACATAACCTGATATTCATGGGAAGTCTGTCAAATGAGTATAATACTGAAATTGTGCATAACAAGTGCTTTGGCAAACTGCAGATTAACACTGGAATGATACTGGTTAGGGGCACTACTCTGACATGCAAAACCCCTCTAGTTTCAGTGTCTTTTTACCAGTGACCTGTTTGTGAAATAAGAAAGTCACTAATTTTTTTTGGGTGTATCTAGGCTTGCCTTTTAATGCTACCTGAAATGTTCCTTCAGATCCTGACTGTGTCATCCCTTCAGGGAATCCCACAGTTCCCATCTGAGGCAGTACATGCATTTCAGGTGGAGGCACACACCAATGTCTAGAGAGCATTTGCAGCTGCAGTAGGGCACAGGTAACCTTTGTCCTCACTTTTGCACTTCTAAACCAATATTCTCTTCCCTGATGTTATGAAAGGCAAAACCATTGAAATGTCTAGGTGTGATATTAGCATAAGTTATAGGAATATTATAGAGTGAGTTTGCAAGTTCTGTTTTTCCTTCTCTTTAGGTAAATGGGGTGAAGGAAGAGGCTACAGATAACATTGATGTTCGTGTCCTTCCAACAGTTAGGGTCCTCTAATTTTCCAAATCTGTCTATTCTGTACTCAGCCTTTGTTTTGTAGACAACTCGTATTTTTGTTTGCTGTTAATGTATCTTTCTTTGATTT
>VXBL01006287.1:295381-320381 GCA_013400195.1 Aramus guarauna | reverse complement strand
GAACAGAGATCACTAAGGTAAAAGAATGCAACAGACATTCATATTGTTTCAGAGATGTATACAATGCTTCCATATTTTAATTAGACATTCTGATTTCATTTTATAAATATTCTAAATGCATCTGTATTAGATCAACACTAATAAAAATACTGGGTTTTACATTATTAGAAGAGTTAGGAAAAATTAAGATGGGAGGGTTTATGAATCAGAAGTATTACATTAATTTATGTATGCATCCGTAAATGACATGTCACTGAGTCACCATTGTATTTTTAATTGCTCTATTTACTGATAAAAGAAAAATGCACACTGAAGTTCTAATATCTTTAGAGTAATAAAACCATAACTTTTGCATTTTTATTAGCCATAAAATTCTAGAAGTTAAAACAGAATCATAGTTTTGGAGGACATTGAAATGATATGATTTTTAAATCCTCTACATCTACCTCTTGGCATATCACAATTTATTCAGTTTACTCCAAAAACATTACTGTAAATCTCTTAAGTTTATAGGTCATAAAATAGTTTCTTGTCAATGTACACACAAGTACAAACATATGCACATTTGGGGGCCACAAATATTTTTAAAATTGGACCTAAAACTGGAGGTATCTTAAAAGAATTTTATTTATTTATTGATTGAGGAGGGTGGAAGTACATGGATCATTAGGTTAAACAGCAGTAATAACCTATTTTCTCTTCTGGCTAGAATTACATCATGATATTTTACTGCTCCCTGCATTTTTTTTATTCCTATTTACTATAAATGTAATGGGAATACGCAAGTGTGCTTAAAGCTTCTTTTCTTTTTTTTTCTTTTTTTCTTTTTTTTTTTAATTATCTTCATTTATAGTACAAACTCTAGGGGAGGTAATAGCTGTTTCAGCTACAGGTAGGCTAACTGAGCAAACATTTTAATAGAAGTTAGTGAAAGAAAGTACATGCAAACAATATGGGATATAAATTGTATTAAATGTGCTGGGTCAGCTGGGTTTAGAGACTGTTATCTGCAGGTCTGTTTTTCCCATCTCCTTTGCATAACCGGACAAATACCAATTGCATGTTACTTTCTCAGTCATCAGTAAGTCTCCTTTTATACATTAATTTCTATAAATCAGGTACCCAGAAGATGCATTTTGAATATTTTTGCATTCAAACTTTGTGGTTCTGCACTGTCTCCTTTTCTGGGGAAGTATATATGTTATATGCATCATGCTAGCATTTGTTTTCAATAAAAAGAGTGTCAGATCACAAAATGGGTAAAGGGATTATTTTGTCATACAGCTAATTCTATACAAACTGTAATATCCTATTAATGATGTCTGGTTAAGTTTGAGTTTGGGCTTGCCTATTAATGAATTGCAGTCCACCACCATCATTTAGAAAAATAAAGATGATTTTGCTTTGAACTCCAGAGCTCTATATGCTTCACAATATTTACTTTTAATCTGTTGTTTCTATAGTACAATCTTTATAGTCAAAGGCAATCTACGTTAGATATAGACATATAGGTATGTGGTGAGAAATATTTTTGTTTGAAAATGAAGAAATATCACAAATTAAAACCTTTGGAGATATCTTGAGTACTTAAATTCCCATACCTACATAATCTATTTTTGCAATACTTAATTTGTATGTTTTTGGGTAATTAATATGTGTATGTCTTTTGCAATATTATTTTATCAAGTGTATTCAAAGAACAGAAGCTTTAAACTCAAAGCTATTCTAATTGGGGAAATTAATTTACTGTGTTTCATATGTCAGTAAGTATAGAGTACTTTTGGTTGTCTGTTTATTTCATGCTAAATATACCCATTCTTAACAAGTGCATCATAGTAAGTGCAGCATCACTGAACTGATATGTTGATATCCTCACTATAGAGCTAGAGAAACACCAGCTATAAATTTAGTGACATCAATATAACTGAGAGATTAATTTGGTCCTGTGTTGATATCACAGGTTATGTCACTGGCTGTAGCTGCTCAGCTCTGTATTGAATACAGATGTCAGTTATTTACCATCAGCCCAGTGCATTTTTAGTAAATTCTGTTTTCCTAGCAATCACTTACCAAATGATTTCATTCCTTTTGCTTGAAGAAGAATGTAGTCTGTCCTGTATGTTATCTCTTTCCAACTCTGAAACTGAGATGGGGAAGGGAAGGGAAAAGGAGCACCACACTATTAATATAATATTTGCTACTGCACTGATTTTGCATTACCTCCCACTGAGCAAAGCGTGGAGTAGCATTAGTGTTGCCTTGTCTGCTCATCACTTTGGCGAGAGCAAAATTCCTCAATAGCAGACTATGCTGCATATGTCAGGAGGTTAAAAATATGCCATGGTTCTAAACCTCTATTTCAGATTATATTTTACTGTAACCAACCAGGATCAGACTCTCCATCAAATGGCATTAGAAATATCGCTCCCCGCAACTCTACTGAAAGCCTTATCAAACGTGCATTTAAATACCTGAGATGGCAAAAATGCACACTAGTGCGCAGCATGGAAAGGTATTTGCTTTTGTTTCTGCAGTTCATGAAGAGACCTGGTGGATTATCTGTATTATGGCAATAGAGAGATTGCAGATAATTTTTACAGATGTCTCACAACAATCTGATTGAATACTAGAGTGCAAAATGGGGGATGGGCAAATGGACAAAGGTGCTTTGTAAAATTTTGTTGAAGACTAATAAGTAGTGAAATTTCTCGGTTACATTATCAAAACAATTGCAATCACTGCTGAATTATTATTATTTTCAGTTGCAATTGATTTGGGAAATATAAATGCATTTTTAACTTTGACATGTTTGATAATATTGTAATGATTTAGAATGCAACTCTACACTATATTTGGAGCTAAGTGAAGAGGCAGCATTATTACCTGCCATAGATTAAAATACCTTGTAGAGATATAATTGTATGCAGTCCATGGAGTATAAAATAAGACTAGTGTCTGTGCTTGGAATGGAAAACACTGAGTTGATAGGAATATGATTTTAAGTCTGGACCTGCAAAATTAGTGCATGGCAATAATGCATGGTATTGACAAATTGAAAAAAAAAAAATCTATAAAAAAGATCCTGAGTCGAAAGGAGCATGTCTGCACTAGCTCTGGTTTGCTTTGGAACATGACTTGGCACTGGAAGAAATAATTTAATTTGTCAGTCTCCAGTTTAGTGTCTCATTCTGTTATCGGCTGCATTTGTTAGTAGGTTAAGTAACAATTTACACTATTTGCATGATTCTCTATGCTGCTGGAAATGAAAAGCAATGTTGACTGAATGAATTCCTGTCCTACTCAGAAAGAGGATGAAAGAGACCATCAAGAACTTCTAGCTCTTGATAAAACAATGTTAGGTGAGTGGAATCCAAAACCTTAACAGGGAAAGTACAGCACCTCCAAAACTTTCTTGTGAAATGTTGTATGTGTTCCTCCTTGGTTATTCACCTTTAATTTATCTTCATGATGATGATTTTTACTTTAAAATATTGCCAGTTACTTCCTTCTCTTGAAAAGGGTCTCCCCATGATGTGCTTAATGGTATGAGATAGTGGTGCTTATTCACTTTACTAACGAGTTTGAACACTATCAGCCTCACTATCAGTCTTCTCATAGTGGGAAAGCTTCAAAAGCAGCAGAGGTTATAAGCTCTTGTACTTTTTTATGTCAGAGATGAAATTTTGTGTCCTTTGAGTGATGCATGCTAATGCAATATTTAGTACTGTGCAAAATAGAGACAGCAGCCAATTTTTCTTCAGCATCATTTCAACCACTTGGCTGGATCTCTACTCCCATTACAGTGAGTCAGCAGAAAAGAGAATTTTCTTCATCTCATGGAATCACAGTCTTCATTAAAGGAAAGAAACAGATGACAAAATGTGTACCCATATGTATTTATGCTTTCATGCACATAAAATTAATTACAGAGCTAATATGCTCTTGTGTATGCAAGATTGAGACTGCCAAATCCATGAAATTTGGCACTCTCCAGACAGAAACCTAGGTGCAATAGGGGTTAATGTTTCCCATAGCTGGCTTTGAAAAGAAAAAAATGTGTATTATGTGACAGCATTACACTTGAGTCTTAGCTGAAAATGAATAGGAGTCACTGGAAGTTTTTAGAGTAACATCAACAAGGCTAGAGATAGGTATTGTAAGATACTGTTTGTTAGGAGACTCTACAGACTGGTAGATGATCTTGTATGTTTAGAAGAGATAATGTTACTGAAATGTCTGTCCTTGTAATTAGTTTCTAAGTGTATTCACTGTATGTATAAAAAGTTATGAAATTCTGCTTTATGATTTTTTAAAAAAATCCAGTGCCACTCATGATTAGTTTGTGTCTTGAAACTGCTTACATCAGTTAAAAAAAACCAAACAACAAAACAAAACAAAATTACCTTTATGCAAAAATAACACTACAGCTGTATTAAGAGGGGAAGATAAAAGGGAAGACAGGAAGACAGTGTTGCTATCTAACGCTCTCAGTCATATGCTCTGATTCGGCTGGTACTGTGTGGAGCCAGGAGTTGGACTCGATGGTCCTCATGGGTCCCTTCCAACTCAGGATAGCCTATGATCCTATATGGTCAGAGAATCTTTTGTTGTCCTCAATTATGAACTCAGTATATTCAGAAGCTTCAGGTCTTTCTATTTATTTTTTAATGTAAATTTCCTGAGTTTCTATTGTTAATATTTTCTTGTAACACTATTTTACTTCAAGGTACTGAACCTTAATGATGAATTTTGTGTAAGACTATAGTATAATAAAGTGCTGGTTGTTTACTACTAGTACTAGAATTTAAAACAAAACAAAAACCCACCAAAGGGTGTTAGAAATACAACTCCTATTGAGGTCTAATGGAGACTGGTTGTCTCAAGTGCCTTAATGCTTCCCTGTAACTACCAGTGATTCCCCTGTAATCTTGTTCTTTTGTTAGTAATCCCCGTAACTCACACATTTCATCTGTGTATGCACAGCACACACAATTCTTCATAGTAATTTTTTTAACGTACTGGATTCCAGAACATATTAGAATTAAATACAACAGAAAAGAGAATTGTGCGTAATGCATAGCAAAGCACTCTTCTTACTAACAGAGCCAAGAAAAATACTAGGAAAGAGAAGAATTATTTTCATGTAAGATTTGTAATTATGGAGTCAGTGAGGCAGAGATACAAGCAAGTGGTTTGAAAAGGAAGGAGGTGCAGAGAAGGCTTCTGAGTTAGAGAGGGAAAAATTCCTGAAGATTCTGTAAAAGTGGAAGGAACAATTTTGGATCAACCAATTATGTCAGCGGGAAAAAAAGTAAATTGAGAGCTTTGAAAATGAGAGTTGACTTTTAACTGATCTTTGAAATAACTAGAAAGTCTTGTGGGTTTGTGAGGAAGTATGAAAACAAATCCTTATCTTTATTTAAAATAAATGTTTAACATAGGCTTTTAGAATAGAAGATGGATTCCCCCTCCGCCCCAAAACAGGAAGATACCCTAGCAGTAAGTGTGCAATAGGTTAAAACCTATAAAAGCTCTACTTGCTTCCCACTTATATATTTTGCCTGCAGAACATTTGCAATAATGGAGTTTTCAAGATTTTAATTGTGGTGGAGATGGCATCATTGATGTTCCTCAGATGCCTTTAAACATCCCTGCTGTAAAGCTTCAGTAACTTCACAGCTAGAAAACATTTTGCCTACGCTGTTTATGTTATGGCCTGAGTAAATACAAAGCAACAACATGTTGCCTGCATTAGTCTGCAGCTCAAGTACCTATCTTCCCTTCCCCCAGAAATGCAGAAATACTCTCTCAGTGGGTCTGAATATAAGGTAAGAGTATCACTTCCAGAGTAACTATACTCTGTGAAAAAAGCTCTACAGGTGTTCTTATGATAGCAAAGCTGGTGATTTAGGGAAACCCTGTATGTTAAGATAAGCAGAAATGTGGGCCAGATTCCCTGCTCAGGTGGCATGCTGACAGTAATGGATAGGCTTTGGCCACAGATGGGTTTGGCTCATGGCTCTTCAAAGCAACTTCCTACATGATCTGCTTAGCCAGTGAAAGTTTAACACGAGCTTTGCAATAAAGGATTCAAAACTAAATTAACCTGAAAAAAGTCTTGTGAGGAAGTTCTCACTTTTTGTTTACAGGGATGATTTTCATTATTACTAGTTTTTGAAGGCTCAGGAAGATGAAACGGCTTTGTGATGGTGGATGACAGCTGACTTCTGATGAATGCAAAGTGATGCCTTATGCAGTAACTTGATTTAGCCAGGTAGAACCTTATTAATTTTTAAAATGTATTTGAGCATCTCCTTTATGTTCCAGCTTATTGTGTTGCAGTAAGTTATGAGAGATGTTCTTGGTTTTAATTGGAACCTTAATAAAATTTTGCTTGAGACAAAGTGATAATTTTTATTGAAACATTTATTTTGAGGCACAGATAAGTATATGTATGTATCTCTGAAGCTAAGAGTGAAAACTACTGGGCTTGAAATACCATAATGAATTGTACTGTTAAGAGAGGTATAGCCAACAATTACATAACTATTCCCCATTTCTTTTTAATATATTAGAATCATTGAATCATATAGGGTGGAAAAGACCTTTAAGAGGCAATACATTTTATCTTTAAAATTTCTAAAGCAGTAAAAGCCCTACAAAAATTCTGGGAGACATTAACACTGTTGATTTCTTTGGAATTTTTTTCCCCCAAAAAAGATGGAGGCCAATCATTGTTCTTTTTATGCTTAATCCCTGCCAAAAGATCCTCCAGTTCTTTCATTTGGATTAATTATTTACAATCTCCTATTCTGCAATGTTACATAACAGTTCTATGAAACATTTTCTTGTTTTTTCAGAGACTGCTCTCCAGCATTGCTCTTATATAAGCAGCTGACAAATTACGAAATAAGAGTTAATGCACTAGCACTCTCAGTGATTTCTTTTTCTCCCATATATATGTATAAGCACAAAGAAATGTTGTACGTGAATAATAACATTGATCTTTTCTATCACTACACATCTTGATTTTGTTTCTTTTCATGTATAAGCCCAGCAGCACGGCATATGTTATATTTTAACCCAAAGTACTGCCCACTTGATGAAGTTCTGCAGACTTTATAATGCAGCAGGTCAGACTAGATGATCATACAGGTTTCTTCTGGCCTAAAATCCCGTGAATGAAATCGTAACCTCATGTGGGAAGGATCTCTCTAAAAATGCCTTATTTATGTATGCTTGGAATTTCAATAGTATTTGATTTTGTTAGAGAATGACTACAGAGACTTGGGCTCTATGGAAGTATCAGCTTACACAGATCCTGTCACGTTTCTACAGAGTTAAACTTTCCGATGGAACTGGTTTTACTATTGCCTAAGGGCATACAGACTGTAATGCAAACCCGATAGAGGTAAATTGGAGATTTTTCGATTAAGTCCGTGTTATCTGGTGCCATACTGATTTGCAGTCTTAGCACCATCAGGTTTCGCTTTTCTGGGAGTTAGTAATTTTTAAAATGAAGTTCAAACAACAGTGATTCAAAGAGACATTACTCAGAATTCTGAATGTGCACGTATTAATTATTTTTGTCACTTTATACAATTATTTCATACCATGCTTTTACCTTACTTTTATGAAGTGGACTATCAATTAGCTACATGGGAAAAGTGAAACACATACAATACCAGCTCCAGTAAAATAAATTACTGTTACTAAACTGCTTTATCATTTGTAACCCTCAGCAATTCTGGGAGGGAAGTAGAATCTCTTAACAAGAGAAATCGTAACAGTAGGGTATGCAGAGTCAATAGAGCTGTAGAGCAGGTTATTGCTGGGGCTGGTTTGTTTGTTTTTCTTCTCAGCCAAGTAACCTTTTTTTTTTTTTTTTTTTGATTCAGCCTTCTAAGCTGAAGGTATTACCAGAAAGCTTTTTAGGGAAGCCATTAGCTATGAAAAAGAAGATAAGGTCAGTTACTAATGTGTGTGCTGGGTACTCTGAAAGTGATATTCAGTTCTTTGCTATAGCACAGAATTTGTATATGACCTTGAACAACTCTCTCAGGTGGAGTTCTCATTCCATTTAAGTCAGTGATAGTTGTGCCGTTTATTTTAATGGAGATGGGATTTCTTTTTTCCATAGTTTCTCTGCATGAAAAATGAGAGAAATGGGAAAGTAGTAGCTTCCTCGGGATATTGTGAATATAATAATGTGAAGGACACATGTAAGATGGTAAGGTTGCCGAAATGAATGCAGACATTATACACAGTATACAACAGTAATTGAATAAAATAAATAAATCAGATCTAGGAATATTTGTGAAAATGCATCACCTCAACTTTTTTTTCCTATATCATTCCTATATTCTTCTGACATCATGGCCTTTTCCTTTGGAATTAGTTCTCTGCAAAATATGTCTATATTAACCACTCCATTCTGTTCACGATGTTCATGTTTAGTTCTGTGGTTTGTAGTCACAGCTTGATTAGCTGTCCTGCTTCTAAGTGCATTTTTCGACAGTGGCTTTGAATAAATTTTCTTGTATTTTAATGCTGATTGGCCTGTACCATAATCACTGAATTGAAAAATAGTTTCTTATATTAGACTCATTGTCTTTCTACCCTGAATTTTTACTTTTAGACCTTTTCAATACTATATCTTAACTATGAGTTTATAGGCTGCCTAACATAAGAGTCCTGATCTCAGATAAAATACTAGATGCCACTGTAGCAAAAGCAGTGATAAAAATATGTATTTATAAAACCCTTAGTCTTACTATCTGAGCATTTCTGAAATAAAACTTGTTAATTAGTTTTATCTAATGGGATTCTCACTGGATATTCTCAGTGTGAATAAATTGCTTGCAAGCTGAAGCACTGTTTATTGATTACTGAAAATTCTTAGAAATGGAGACTTCTGTTATTATTTTTCCCAAGATAGATTATTAAGGGCACAATCATTCGAAGCAGCTGAAGTGTGTTGGCCTGAAAAATATCATCAAAATAATAATGGTAGTACTTTGTTCAAGTGATGTTGTCTCTTGTGTGTATTTTTTAATCTACAGCAGAAGTTAGTCGTGTAGAAAGCAAAAGAGATCAAAGGGAGAGAGCCAGATGCTATTTCTATTATTTCTGATTGTTCTTAAATAAATGCAATTGTCTAACAGGAGACATATCTCCAAGAAAATTAATGGTGTAATTATTACTGAAGCTATAGTTAAGAGACAAAAGTGATGTTGCATAGCTATCACTGGATCTTTACTTACTGTTCTGCCTTCCTTCTATTTGTAGTGACATAAAACAAAAATGGTCTTATGTGATTTTTCCTTATATTTTGTTTTCAATTTTATTTTTCATTGCATCCATTCTGAGTGAGTTGTATGAGATGTCATGACACCTAGGTCCACTGAAAACTCTGTTCATTCTTACCTTGGGTGCAACTGTGTGATGCATTCTGGAGCTAACAGCTCAGAAGACTCATGAGGAAAGACTTTAAATGGCTACAGAATAGGTTTGTTTGCTTCTTTGTTTTATTGTATGCATTTAAAAAGAGTTTGTACTTTGTGTTGAATGCTTAGTTTTGACTGTTTGCCCAGAGAGGTCTGCTTGATCACTTGCTGATTTTAATCTAGTAGTACTGTTGTAGCTATGATCATCTATTGATATAAGTGAAGCAAATTTTTCATAGAAAGCAATGATATCTTTTATTGGCAGAATTTTAAAAAAGAGAGATGACTTCAGGAATGCATGCATGCTTTAGGCAAAGGCTTTTGCACCCCAAATCATGTCTTTTTCTTCCAATCATCACAGCTGGCCTACTAAAAGATATTACCTCTTGCTATATGTTTTGCATCTTGACCTAGAAATGTATTTTTTTCTCAATATATTTATGATATTAACATAATTTTCTTTGTTAATCACTTTCCTGTAGCTGCTTTTATTTAGCTGTTAACATATGGATTAGTATTCAAAGGATCATCTAGACTTTTGACGTTTCACTGGTTTGTTAGCAAATGCTTGAAACTTGCAGTAGTTTTCATCTTTTTTGGGCCATGTTTCTCTGTATTGAGGTCCTTAGCACTCTCATGCTCCTTGCATTTATGAAGACTCTAGGGCTCCTGCTAACAGATCTTAAGCTGTATATTATTTAAGGAACTCTAATACAAACCAGACAATGAAAAGGCACTTATCTTCTGCTCTGTCACTTAAAATTTGGAGTTCCAATTACATAGAAAATACCTTGCTATAGCTTTTTGAAAGTATGATATTGTCATTGTCATCTATTGATACTGTCATGATAATCATCATTCATTAACAAGAGGAATATCACCTGCATTGTGTGTTTCTGTCATCAGAACTGTAAATAGGATATATTTGGGTTTGGACTGTTTATTGTAAGGGTCTGGAAAATGTTAGTAGCTTAATCTTTCATTTCAATAACTGTAAGAATCTCTGATATATAGATATACAGCATGGTTAAACCAGATCTGATATCTTCAGATGTTTTCTAATGTAATAAAGTGTTGACTTGAACATGGATGGTCATAACATCTAAGCATACTGACTTCACTGTTTTTCTATTCAGAAGTCATTTGTTAAGTCTTCACCTGATGGGAATGCCCAGTTTAGAGAAGATAGTTTATTTTTGCAGTGATAGCTGAAGTCCCTCTTTTAATAATATCTCGTTATACAAGACTATTCAGCCAACCTGTGTCTTTGTCCCCGTTTTAAAAATATATACAAGTGTTCCTACATATATCTCGGCAGCCACCCATATTTCTCTCATAGTGCACCCAATACTGCACCTCATTGCTGTTTCCCAACTGCCATCCTTGGAATGTCAGCAAATACAATCAACTGCTTTCTTTTCCTTTAGACTTTCAGATTTAGTGGGTATTTTTTTCCTCTCTCTGCTTGGATTTCTTTCCAATGACTCCCCTCCCCCTCTTCTTTAGTTTACAGACTTCTCCAATGCTTTTTTTTCCTGTGCTGATTGCAGGAACACCCACCTTTCTGTGGTTTTAGTAGAGCCTTTCATGCTCTTTTCTCTGTACCAGCCCTCTAACCAGATATTTAGGCCAATTATTCTGTTCAGTTTCATTATTCTGCTCCCACAACTACAGTAATAGCCCACTTGAAAGATCACTTGGCTTCTTTTACTGTTGAGACTGCTTGCTAGTTCCCAGAATGGCATCTTCACATCCTGTGATCTTCTGTTTCTTTTTTTTTTTTTTTCCCCAGATTTTTATTTAAATTAAAAAGGGGTGGGGGTTAAAAGGAAAACCACACACATATAAATGAGCAGGGGGAAAAAAAAAGAAGCCCAGATATCAAATACATGCTTTCAGGAAGGGAAATTCCAACACTGACAGCTTGCAGGAGACACTGAATGTCAAATATCATTATTCAGTACATTTTCCACAACAGGACTATGAATAAAAATCCCATTGAGATTCCTAGAGTAAGTGTTGCCTTGCTCTTTGTTTTGCAGTCACGCAGAGTATGAATTTCACCTACAATTACAAAATGGCACCCAGAAAACCTTTACTTCTGTTTTACTCATGCACATTCAAATTTGAACCTTTCACTTCAAAAATCTTTGTTAAATAAATGTTTTCATAATGTGTGTAGACACATCACATGGTAAATTTCATATCTCAGTGTTACTGTCTCCCAGATTAGAGATATCATTTAAATTTAACTTTGGGTTTTAAAAGTCTAACTTGTCTGCCTCCCTTCCTCTTTAATTTTTTCCTTTTTGTCACTTTCATCATTAATATAAGAAAGTATTTGGCCTCTTCACCCTTATCTCTTCTGAATTAAAAGACTGAAAGATACACAGAAATATTTAATGCTTATTTCTTGTGCGATAGTTACCATTAGATGAGAATTTTAAGACGATCTCACTTGTTATGTTTTGTTAAACATACTTCTATAGTATATGTAGATTCTGTTGTTCTTAATACTGAAATTGTTTATCTGAGATGAAAATTGTGCATTGTTGTTCAACAATAGAGTAATCCATTCAACAAATTTGCATGTTGCTTGTTCATATCTGTTCCAGACCTTTTTTTCTCCTTCTATAATTAATAAAGTATTTTTTCAATCACGCAGCAAAACACAGATGACTTGGGGCAGGGATTTTTTTCCCCAAATTGTATCAAACATTGAAAGAGTACCATATACTTCTAAAAAGGAAAACAAAACCAAGTCTCATACCTTTTTCAGTCTTATAAATAGCAAGAATATGCATCTGTGAAGAACTTAATAGCTCATTGCCACTTATGCAGACAGCATGAACATACAAAGTGCTTAAATGATCAGGTATTTCTTGCCATAGGTTCCTTAATTACCTTAACTTTTAGAAGAAGGTTTTAATTTCTGTCCTTTCAACCAAAAACAATGTGAGCCTGCAACTGTATAAAATGTATTACAGACAGTACTGGTGTTACTTGCAGAAGGGAGGATCAACCACATGTAGAAGAGTTCTTTCTACCTGGTGTTCTGTGCTGCAATAAGCTGATGCTCTTTCTCAGTCTAGTCCCTAATGAACAGGTGCCTTGTGCCACTGTGGTTGCCTTTCTTGTTAGCAGTTTCAGTAGAGAGGCTAATGATTAAACAGGCACTTCTCAAGGTCAAGGATAAATTACATACCCAGGAGAGTGTGAACGAAAATTGCATTGCTACTCTGTACTGTATAAATTCAGAAGAAGGAGGACTTCGCTTATCAGAGCTGTCAGTCCAACACCTTTCACAGCCAGTCAGCTCTTTTACAGAAAAT
This sequence comes from Aramus guarauna, assembly GCA_013400195.1. NCBI lineage: Eukaryota > Metazoa > Chordata > Aves > Gruiformes > Aramidae > Aramus > Aramus guarauna. The sequence goes on along the minus strand of VXBL01006287.1, from coordinate 307,603 downwards.
ACTGACAATTCTGAATTTCTTTAATTGTTCTTATACACAAAATCACATGGTGAAAAGGTTCTCTATAATGAGGGGGCTGTTATAAATTGCATATGATAAACTGTTTCTATACCTAGAAGGAAGAACTTCTGCTCATTTGTTTTTAGAAAATAGGATGCAGGCCATGTTTGTACTTTCATATAAGTACCAAAGTTAGCTATTTTGTTTGTGGAAATATATTCAGATAGAGATGAACGTCTCCATTTCTCTGTATTTCTGAAGCTTAAATTCATGATTCACAATGTTGTTTTCAAATCACAGATATGATGACTGAGGGCTTATGCACGTAAAATAATTTTGTGGGTCTGCATGTATCTTCTCTGAGGCAAGAAGTGATTTATGGAGAGAAGCGAGGATAGGGCCCAGACCTAGAACCACTCTGTATTCAGTGAACCATGCTGATTGAGTATACGTGCATTTTCTTAAATTTTGTGATTAAAAACAATTTATATGAGTTATTAAAACTTTCCATGTGTGCAACAAGCAGAATATTTTAATCTTTTTCCTACTTAATCAAATTTATTCTTGGAATATCTCCAAACTACACTGCCTAAACTTTTGAGGTTATGTTTTTGCACAAATTAAAAAAAAATCTGCTGAGACCACTTTATTTATTTTTAAAGTGTATAATCCCACTTATATCGTATTGTTGTTAAAATCTTAATTACCCCAACTATGTTTATACACTATAGGGAGCCATGCTTGAGTAGGGAAGTACACTTTTCTGATTTGTTCCTGTTTTTCAGAAATGGTCCTGCTATTTACTGCTATGTACTGCAGTTTCATCCAGCAATTCCTGTACCTAGCGCACACGAGAAAGCCCAGTTCTGTTTCTGTGTTCCTTATTAAAGAATCTCAAGTGACTCCAAACACAGTGAGCAAAAAAAACCTTCTCTTCCCTAATTGACTTTCAGAGCAAGAGCATACCATCTGTAGGCAGCATCCCAAGCCATTGGGATTGCCAATTACTATGACTTGGATTTTCAGCCTTTTCGGAGACATATATATATACTTATTCTGTGTTTCTAGACTTAAGTGGAAGAGATAAATGCTCTGGCATGCTGTCTTTGTACTCTTCCACATTGTTCTTTTGTGGGATTTACTCCAGACCATCATCTACAGATCTGTATGTCATAAAATCTTCTCTTAGTGTAGTGGAGAAGAATGACATAAAATAATGGACCTTGCTTTTCAGTAACAGCTGAAGATACATTCTCATTTACTCTCTTTATGACTTTTGAGGTACATTCAGGGAATATCCAGCAGGTAGATATTCCCTGAACAAACTGTGGCCCGTGGAGAGCCTGTGCTGGACCAGGTTTATCTGGAAGAACTGCAGCCTGCAGAGAACCCATGCAAGAGCAGTTCTTGAAGGACTGCAGCCAAGGAAGGACCCATGTTGGGGCAGGGGAAAAGCATGAGGAGGAAGGAGCAGCAGAGAAGAACTGTCACAATCTGACCACAATCCCCCCTTCCCTACTGAGCGTGCAGTGGATGCCAAGTATTCTTGGCAATGCTGATTGCCAAATGCAATTTTACCTAAACATTTTTGTGTCCAAGACACCTTTTTGGCAGCATTAGAAAATGACTACAGGTGTCTGACAAGCAAATTAAAATTCCCAGTGAACATAAACTTCTGCAAATGATTGACCAGGAGCTGGTTAAATCATTTGTTATGACATCAAGCAATCTGCTGATTTTGTTACTGCATAGAAAACAGCAAAAACTTTTGAATTCATTATCCCATTAAAATTGTTCAACGGTACAGATTGACACTGCCTGAGAGCATTTTTTAAGTATCCAAGTCTGCAGTGAGGATATCTGATCCAATATGGTCTCTCCACAGGCTGCCGGGGGACAACCTGCTCCACCACAGCCACCCAACGTGCTGCAGGGGAGTCCGTCCTCCGCCACCTGCAGCACCTCTTCCCCCTCACATTTCACTGACCTTAAGCTCTCACAGGGCTGTTTCTCAACCTTTTTTTTTCCTCAATCCTATGAGGAAAACACTGCACAGGAATGCTTTGCCCTTTCTTCAATGCGCTTTCCCAGCAGTGCCACCAGCGTGGCTGAGGGCCTCAGCAGTGCCCTGTGGCAGGGCAGTTGTGGAGCTGACTAGAACCGGCTGTGTCCAACACAGGCCTGCCTAGACCTCCCCTCACAGAGGCCCCCACAGCCCTCGCTGACGATGCCTCACCACCAGCACAGGTGGTTCTCATTTCTAATTTCCTAAAGTTAAAAGCTAACACTTCTTTTGAAAGCCTGGATATAGAGGAAGAAGAGGAAGCCTTGGGAATATAGTATGTGAGACATTGATTGAGGGTGATACTGTCAGGAGGACAGGAAAAAGTCATTCCTAATATCTTTGAAAGACCTATTTTCTCTGTCTCTATGCTGCAGATAAAAACACCTTGCCTTTAATTATAGCTATGCATGCAAATTCCAAATCCCATTGTAAAAGTTTTATGATAAGTGCTTGAAAAACTTTAAACAAAGTTGCCTGTAAGGTCATCGAATCAAACATTTCTTTGCCTGTTCTTGACCCTTGAAATTCTTCATGTGAGGAAAATACCTCTGCATCTCTTGTATGATGTAGGAATGTACTGGAGATCAAAAGCTTACTCATAAAAAAGTAACAACAGAAGTAGCTGAAAGTACCTTTATAGGATAGAAGTATCCTTTATAGGATAAAGCAGACCTTACCTCAGGTGCACAGGGAATGTAAAATTTTGTGTGGTAAATCAGGAACCTGGTTAAATTCATTATTTTCTCTGACATTGAAGTGCTGTTCTGGTCACCGCTTATAAAAAAGCAAAATCTTTTGAATTCATTAATGTGATGAAATTGTTCAAACATACATTAACACAGTCTTTATGGAGAAATTAGACTTGAATGATAACGACTGAAGCTCTGCTATAAATACGACCATCCCAATACATATTATTTCTTTAAAACATGCTGTGAACTTGGTGCTACAACTGAGTCAATAGACCACAAACACAGCTTTGTTACCCCTGAAACCTACAGAACTAAAGGGTGGGGGGAGCAGCGGGGAGCACGAGATGTAACCACACACACCACACACCCCGCCCTTCCCCAGTCCCCGTTGTTGCCAGCTGTAATCAATTAATGGCGCTCAGCCACACCCAAGCTGTTAAAGGGAATGCTGAACCTCGTCCGGCAGGATCCGGTGTGGAGCTGGGAGGAGGGCTGGCTCTGATGTGTCTTGTTTGCATCTTTAAATTGAATTCAGAAGTGAGGAGTTTTATTTTTTTTTTTTAAGCATATTTCCTTGAATATGTTCTTAAAAGTTTGAATGTGTTGGGTTTTTTTGTTTCTGCAGTGCTGCAAAACTGATTTAGTTTGGTTTCTGTATGTGCTTAGAAGTGTGCTGTGCCTTGTTTTTTCTCCTATGCTCCTTTTTGGGAATCTCAGTGTGTAAGTAAGCTTTCTTTTGATAGTAGTGGCCATAGGTGATTTGGGTGATCCAATCTGCAGAGTTTTATACATGCTGAATTTAGTTCTCTGTTTCAAAAGGAAACCCACTGAAATACTGTCTTTTCAGAGATTGCAATTGTTAATGGAGTTGGATTTTTTTTTTTCTGACAAGAGTTTTGTTTGCTTGGCTAATCTAAGAACTTTCCAAATGACCTGCAATTAAACCTACATTTGCAGAACCATTTTTAAGTGTTAGTCTCAACAGACTTCCCAAGCAAGATAGTTCTTAGCTAACTGCAATCTTTTTAGCACTAAGTATTCATGTTTATAGCTTGTACATGTTAGCTACTACATACAGACAAAAAAAACCTACCCCTAAAAATGGTTTAATTAGAAATATATGCTAATTACCTCAGCCTTACCTATGGCAGAAACAGTTTCCTTAAGACTGAAACCTTGTTACCTATTATTATGCATGTATTTAACCTTATCAGAAGATTTGAACAATATTACAGCTTTTGGGATGCAATTTTGTGTATTTTGTTTAAGATATTTGACTATTATTTTGGTTCTTTGTTTGCAAAGCTGCTGGTCCTCTTCTAACATTTTGAAACCTTTCTAGATCTTCTCTTTTTTGCTTTTCTTAGTCCTTTAGTAGTTTGAATATTTTGCCCGGTGAAGTGGTCCTACCTACCAAATTTGGTGAATATGGCATATTAATATTATGTTCTTTGGTTTAGTACAGTCAAATTAGAACAGAAATGACTCATTTCCTGGCTATCACATGAAGGAAAGAGTGTAGTTTGTTCCCAAATGTCTCCACAGCTCACTTTCTCGCTGCTCTATGGCTGTGTGTTGAGATACCCCCTACCTTGGTTGTAAAGCCATTGCTTTCAATGTTTTGGAGTCATGAAGTGATCACATTAAAAAACTTTCACAGAATCTCCCAGATTGTTGTGAGTTGTGAAGGCTTAGTGTGGATTAAATAGTCCGTAATGATGTATGTTGTCATAGAGGCACTGTCAGTGAAATGCTTTTCTTTTTATTATCTGTTGTTTCTTGACAGACTTTTGTTTAGTCACAGCAGGATGGGATGAATCCTGGTTTTAGTCATGACTATCAGAAATAATTTCCCACTTTCATACGCTAGCTCACCATCTCTTTGGTTCTCATCTCAGACAAAATCTGGTTCCCATTAAAGGTCCAAGAGAGTACTATCATTCATTTAAATGAATTAAAATTCTCCCTTCCCCCGCCCCTGGTAGTGCTTGTTTAATGTTTTCATACCTGTGTGAGATTTCCTTTTCTGTATCCTCTTCTGAAGGACGTTCAAAGACATTCATTCTACTCAAAGACATTCATTTGAGTCATTTTGACAAGTAAAGCATATGAATAGTCTTATCAGTTCAATAATATAAGTGCTGCTCTTTGAAATCAGCTTGGTGAGTGCTATTCCCTATTTCTGGTTTAAGTTTGTTATCTGGCCAAGCTCCTTTAGAACAACAGTCTGGGAAAGTAGGAATATCAGTGCTGCCTTCCAAATATCACTGAGCAATATATGTTACTGACAAGGAGTGTCTCATCTCCTGATTTTTTTGGGAGCAGTGGCCAAATCCCATGTGCTGACAAAGCCAAAGCTTGTAATGGTGAAACGTTCTGTGTTCTGGGAAAAGGTGGGTGTTTTCTCTAGGGAAAACAGTTAGTGACCAGTCCTATACTTGTGAAGTCATAGCTCCATTTCACTTTGATATTTCACAGCAAAAATAATTTTTTCCTGCATCCAAAAAACTAGATGTCAGTGAGGGAAATTGCACAGATATAGCTTGAACTGGACTGTTTTCTTGAAAGTACAGTAATAGACTTCTACTTCTGGCCCAACAGCTGAAACTAATGCCCAGGTTAGCTATCCACTTCAGTGTCCTAGTGAAATTAGTTTGGTGACTTCAGTCCTTATCTAAAGACATGTTTTTTTGTTTTGTTTGTTTTTTTAACCTGAAAAGTCACCACAGCTGCTATTAACTGATAATAACTGAAGTATTTGTTGATACCACCATAGGGTTAAAAAAAATCAGCAATAAAGGGCACAAAGAATGAAATTAGAATTATTCACAACTGTGTTGAAATCTTACTGGGGAAAGAGATGACTAGGCTACGATATTTCAGAAAAACTGGTTGTTTTTTTTGAAGTGTTTCTTAAATCTTTAAATAGAAGACACAATTTTTTAAGTTCCTTATTCCAATACAGGAAAGTGATAGTTACCAAAAAAGGAGGTTTTAAACACTTTATAATTCTCATTGTGTAAGTATTCTAATTAACTCATTTATTTTGATAATAATAAATTCCCAGATGAACCCACTAACATGAATCAGTCCCTAACAACAAGTGTTTATCATTATATGAGATCTCATTCAAAATCTGAACTGCATAGAAAACTTTTTTTAGTTAACTTTTTAAGTTTTTCTAGTGGAACTGAAAAATGTAATAAAATGAAGTTTGAGGTAATCATATTGTTTAATTCATGTTTCATTGAATTCAAATAAATTTAGTAAACTATTTTGCTAACTATTATGTTCCCCTGTAAAAATACATTTAAGAGAAATACATTCCCATCTGGGTTGTTTGGGGTATTTTTGTTTAGCACGCAGGTACACACACAAAGTTCTCCAGATGCTTTCTAGTCTTCTACTTTTGCTTTCAATGCATGTATATAATTATATCTTCATGTTGTCATGGTAATTGAAAGTGGAGTTGTCAGAATGTGGAAATCACTTGTGTTAAGCTGGAACACACAAGTCCATTTAAAGAACACCATGTGACAATTCTGTTGGTTTAAGGTTGACGTAACCAGGGGTTTTATAGAGAGATAATGTTTGTTTCAATTGTTTAATTAGTATCTAAGAAGGTTTCCAAGTATTAAGATTATTGGGCATTGTACCTTCATGTGTTGAAATATCTACCTGAGGCTATTTTTCTAATGTATGATTTTTCTAACGTATGGGGGTTTTTGGACTTGATGCTGTAGTCCTATATGTGAGCAGATTCAGTCTCACCTCAATTTCAGAGACACTTGCAATGAGGTTTCATGTTTAGTTGATGCACCTGAAGGTTCAGAAAGGAAAGAGGAAGGTTGAAGTAGAGGTATGCAGCTGTTACGAGCCCTTTGAGGACAGAGGATCCTGTAAGAAGGGTAAAATTGATTCAATTTGGCTTAGAGAGCCTTCTGGCTTAATGTAACTTTTCCTCAAACTTCATAAAATCTTGATAATATGTAAGAGTTTTAACAGGATTTGATGAAATTATTTTTTCAGCTACTTTTGTGTTTCACAATTAGTTTTTCCCCACTTATTCTTTCATCGTAAAAGTCTTGAAGGAACTCAAAGAAATTGTCTTAAATACAGAATCTGCTCTAACTAAGCCATTCCTGACAGACAATTTTCTAACTGATTTCCAAAGCTATCTTGTATTGTCTGTTTTCCTTGCACTTCTGTCTTTGTCTGCAAAGTTTTGGGTTTTTTAATGTCTAACTTAAGTCTCCATTGCTGGAATATAAGTGCTTATTTCTGTTGTGTTAAAGTAATGGGGTTTTTTAAGTCTTTTCTAGAATAAGGTCCAATATTTCAGTCTTCTCTTGTAGATTGTTTTCTAGACTGCTGCTCTTTCAAATTAACTACATTTTATTTTTAACCTGCAGGCAGTGTTCATGACTAAAAAGTAATCCATATAAGGCCTTATCAAAGCTAAGTAAAGCAAAAAAGATCGTTTCAGGTGGCATTCAGGGCATGTTTTATTCTGCCTATAAGGCTTCCAGTATGATACCTGCTTTTATTTGCAGCAATAGCTTTGTAGATTCGGGTTTAGCTTCTGATCCAGGTTTCTCAACCTACATTTCTGCAGTTGATTATTTCTGAGAGTAAGAAATAATGTACCTATCCTTGAATCACAATTAATCTTTTTCAAACCATTTCTACCAAGATCTTTTTGGACTCTAATTGTGTCCCCAGCATTCCTGCAGGCCTTCCTAGCTTAGACCTCCCTTCAAACATTATGGGAGCAGTGTCTCTTCTGTCATCAAGATTAATGATGAAAATAAAATACTGGATTCATTGCCGACCAAGAACTCTATTTGATGCTTTCTTCCTTTTAGATAGTGAACCACTGATAGCTCTAGTATCACTTTTTTTCTATAGCTATTTACTCCATAGTGATACTATTTAGATGTTGTTTCCTGGTTAGACCAGGAGATGGTCCTGTATGATGATGCCAAAAGTCTTCCTAAAATCATGAAATGGGACATCAGTTATTTCTCATACTACAAGGCTTGTTATCTTGTTATGCCTTGTTCTTGATGAGTTCATGCTCAGTTACTAATTTCCTGTTTTTCTTTTGAGTGACTTACAAGCTGTGACAGTAAATAAAGTAACCAGCCTACAATTTCTTCCTTCTCCTTTTAAGGCAGGCATTATTTTTCCTCTTTTAAATGCTTTTGTGCCCATATCCATCCATCATATGCTTTCAGAAATAATTCTAATGTTCATCCACTTCTCTCAGACTTTGGGCAAATGTAATATAGCATAGCCAATTTTGAAGTATTTAGGCTACGTATTTTTCCTAATCTTGTTTTTTTAGGGGGTAGCTTTTAATTGTGGGAGCCAGTTGATTACAATTGAGCTACTTAGTGACAACTGTCAGTAAAGCAGTAAACACTTCAGACTTCTTGGCACAATATGTCAATAGTTTGCTTTCACCTTCAAGGTGCTGATCAACCAGTAGTTTTCCTTGATCCTCCTCTTACTCTGAAGAGTACTTGTAGAATTTCTTTTCATCCTTTGTCTCTTACTAATTGTACCTCAAGTTGTCTGTTCACTTTTCTGGTGCTGCCTTTGCATGCTCATACTATTCTTTTATACCTATATTTGACAGTTTCCACTTTCAGATGTTTACATCTGATACCTGAAATCAATAAATAAATTAACTTGTAGCCAAGATGACTAAAACTTAAAAGATTCATATCCTTATTTATAGCCACCTTTTGTATTGGGGCAATCAGCATTGCCTTTTTTCTTTATTTTCCTTTTGTTAAAAACAAACAAACTGCCTTTTTTCTTGATTTTTTTTTTTTGGGGGGGTGTTTTTTTTCTCTGTCTCAGGCAACCTTGTCTGTCACTTTTCTGGGTTTATTAAAATGTTGCTTAACGTGCATTGTTTTTTATTTACTGTTGGTTTATGTTATTTCATTTTTGTGATTACCTGTAAACTCAAGTGCTAGGCTAGTGAATTGTGCAGGTCGCAACTTGGGTAATTTCATCAGTTCGATCTGTGGTTCTTCACACTTAAACTGGTGGGTTTTTAACTCAAAAATACTTTTTATGTATTGTGATGCATCAATGAAAAAATGTAATGAAGTTATTAATTTAGTTAGTATTTTCTCATGTACTATTTGCATATATGACTTCATTTATAGCTACCTAAATAAAAGCACCTCTCAATTCCTGAAACTGAGTCAAACATAAAAGTACCTTGTCGTAAAGTGGTTAGTACCCCTGCCCCCAACTGGGGCAAAGCAAACAAATTGGGTTCTGGATACTATTTTCAATACCTTACAGGTTGTTACTGATATAACATCTTCCCCAAGTAGTATAAATGGTTTTTTCACCTAAATCTGTGATTCACCCTTTTATATTTTGGAAAAAAAACTTTTTTTGAAGGCACTTTAATTTGAAATTATTGAATAACCAGGTTGGGTAGGGGGTTTTTATATCTTTGAGATAAGGAACTAAAACATCCCTTTCAGAATAGAAAATTTTTCGGGAAGCACCTGCATCAGCTGTTCTATATTCTCTGAACCATATATTCCCTATTTACAATGGCTTCAAAAATCTAGTCAGGAAAGAGCTGGAACTAAGACAAGGAAACTTTAAAAGAAATAAAGAGCTAGGTCGGGGTGAGCGTGGAGGAGGGCGCCTTTTCCTAAGTATGGTTTCACACCTAGAGTAAACCACACTTGCCCTCCTTGACTTGCGCTGCCTTCCTTTAGGTGGCAGGGGAATTCAGTACACTAAAATCCTGAGTGCTGCGCAAACGACTTCCCAGCAAGTCATTTTATGTGCCATAGTACAGCAATCGAACCAAACCACTTAAATAGTAATTTTATTGTACAAATGGGAGTGAGTTACTGACAGAGCACTCTCTGGTTGTGTTATGTCATGAATTTATCTGCTCTGCCTGAAATGATTTATCAGACGTTTATAGTTTTGGTGGTTAGAAGTCACAAAACAAGTAAGCTTATGTTTTCACTTTCTTTGATGTATAGTATTGCTTCCTCAAATGCTGTTAATACTGCTTGGGTTTAGCAATCACAGTGATTTAAAATGTTAATGATATGTGATGGAATCTTTACACTTATTAGCTTTCTTCCTGCCTAGGACAATTAAAGCTGATAATGAACCTTCTGCAACTCTAAAGGAGGGGAAACTATAAACTGCTATCTTTTGAAAAAAAGAAAACCAATTCTATCCCAATATGTCTAAAAAGACTTTGAGAGAGATACAGGCATGTAGCATCATTTATCTAGTTAGTCCAGATGAACTTGAGGAAACATGAGGAATAGCTTTACTGCATATGCTTATGCACCACTTAGTTCATAAACTGGACTAGAAATTATTAGTGTTACTGTCTTCCTTCACTGTAAAAAGTGTCTCATAGATCTATGTTCCCCTATTGATACACCAAAAAAAGTAGTAGGAGGTTTTTTTTGTTCATTGGCAAAAATCCATGTTGAATTTCTAAGTGGAGATTGTGCAGATAGGGGTTTCTGAATGTTACTCATGCAGGTCCTGGTTCAGGGAAATGTTACATATGTGTACAGTCCAGTTTTCTGTAAGATGGACCTCATCAGAAAACAGGGCATTTCATTCAGCCAGCATGGCTGATCACAAGATCTTGTGCTATGATGTCTGCTGTACTTCTTTAAAGTGCACTGTAAGAATTATTTTCAAAGATTATTCAGAAAATAGATCCAAAAGAAATTTGGAAAAAAAAACAACCCCACCTCAACTTGATATGCACTTTCAAAACCAAAAATTATCTTTTAAGTCCAATTATTTCACCAAGAACTAATGGGACAGAGAAAAGCCGTTAGCTATTATGCTGTTCAAAGTGTCAGCGCCAAATAAAGAAGTTGATAGACATTGGGAGTAACAGACCTTGTTTGTTGTGCAGGTCTCGGGCTGAGGTTATGAATTAGAGGAAAATGTGACAATGAGTTTGTGATGTTGAAGCTGAGAACAAACCAAACACCTCTCAGGCAGAAGTCATCAAAAGCCAATGGAAACAACTTTTATGGTTTTTCTATGAAGGGAGTTATTCTTGAGCTTCTGATTGGCTTGGCCCACTATGTGGACACACATTTTTTTATAATTACATTATCTAAGTGGACATTTCTTATTCAGCGTGCTCTCTGAATTGCTTTCATGAGCTTTGGCAATGACTGTTACCCTGGAATCAGTATGCCCAGACAGATTGAGTACCTTCAGGAGCGCAGAATGCACAAGTTAAGCTTAGCAACAGCTTTGTTAATTTACCTGAGAAATTTAATTTAGATTAACACATCTTATCATTCAATAGTGAAATAACTATTCAGAAATTCTCATGAAAACTGCTTTAGGGAATATCAATTCTGGTTATTACTGGGGTGCCCCATTTGACAATTATAAAAAAAATTAAGCCTTTGTATCACCAATGTTTTACAGTCTAAAAACCATCGCAAATACTACTAATTCTGTCTCCTTGTGCCAGTTACTGGTGTTTTTACCCAGAAGCAGGTGTTCAGCAGGATCCAAACTTGTAATACAAAAATAACCCTTTAGCATAAAGAGTAACTGGTTAGGTAAATATACTTTATTGTTAGAGAATTCCAGAGTGGGAAATACAGCATGCATTTTTAGATAAATAGTACTGTTGTTAGAGCAACAGGACTGGGTTTGGGTTCCTGTTCCTTCCTCTCTCTGAGAGCAATATAAGCAGCAGTAGCATGGCCAAAGCATGGACTTTTGCCATTAAGGTTTACTTCAACATCATAACGTGGGGGTGTGAGCAGAGTCCTGCTTCAACAAGCAAAGCAGCACAGGAAAAAAACCCCACTGCCCTGTCATTGGCTTTTGATTAATTCTCCAGTGTGCATTACAAGAGTACTAATTACATGCATCCTGTATGAGAGGTGTTGTGTGGGTCAAGTCTGTCTATGTCTTAGTGGCAGTCAGTGCTTGCTTAATTATTTCTTCTGAAGTGTGTGGTTGCACCTATGTGTCTTTTTTTGGTATGTTGCCTTGCTTATGGCTTTTAATATGGGGTACTCACATTTTGTTACAGCATCAATATAGTTTATTTTCTACTGGGGCTATCTTTTTTTTTTTTTCCAAATAGCTCTTAATATTCAATTTGCCTTTCTCACAGCTACTGAGCACAGAGCTGATACTTTCAGAGAGCTATCTACAATGATTATAAGAGCTTTTTCTTCTATAACTACTCAGTAGAGCCCCTCATAGAGGATCAAAGTTGGGATTAATTGCTAATCATTTAGTAATCATCAGTGCATCTGGTATAATGGAAAGATACTATTACTACTAGGGTTTCTTCTAATTTCAGATATGATGTCACATATTTGAGCTACTTTGAGATATGTGCTCTGGCAGTGATTCTCTTTTTTTTTTTTTTTTTTTTTTATTTGAAACCAAAGCTTTACACAT
>VXBL01006287.1:236483-295373 GCA_013400195.1 Aramus guarauna | reverse complement strand
TTTTTTTGCATTGGAAGCCAAAGCTTAACACATAGTGTTGTTGTTTTGCCTGTCTTTTTCTTGTCTTTACTTCCAGAAATGGTGTTTACCGTGAGTTATTTAATGTTTCTGTGTAATAACGAATGTACATTTGTTTTCAGTAGGACTCAGTCTGTGATTCGATAATCCATTGGCTTCCGCACCAAAGTTGTGGTTCAGAAGTTCTTCCCCTGCACCAGTTTGTAGCCTCCCATGTGTTCTGCCTAGTTTTTTTGTTTTGTTTTGTTTTTTAGATCTTCCCTCACTGAAGTGTTCATTTTTAACCTGGATTATTTCAGTGTCTTTACATAAATAATGTTATGCAGGCAGGTGGATCTGTGGCAAAGCACCATGAATCAGTGGCTAGCTTCAGTTTTGAAATTGTACTATCACTGCACTGGTAGGGCTGAAAGAAGATGATCCTAAATATCTCAGAAAACTCAGTACATACTGACTTCTTGGTGGTTGGTAGCTGGGATTTGAAACAAAATTCTAGATTGCTATCCTCTCCCCTGGTGTGATGAAAGTAAACTGCTGGGTACCATTTACACTTGAGCTGCTGTTAACTGTATGTAAGGGGAGCTGTCAGTGCTTTGGCTGTGTTTTGGGCTCAAATATAAATGTTTGCATGCTTCTACAGGTTTGCCATAGCTATGCAAATGTCATGGGAGGGGATATGAACAGTCTAACATCTTATGGGAAATTTCATCAGGGTTGAGATGTATTGGGAACCGTAGTTCTTTGTATCAAAGTGTTCTATCTGTACAGCAAACTGGAGGAAATCTTGATCTTGACAGAAATCGGTGAACACTTTGCTGCTGTATATTTGGCTTCAGAAGAGCAAGGATTTTACCCTCTGTATCTCCAGCTGATTGGCAAAGCCAAATGCTAATGTTGTTGAAGGATCTCCTAGGAAGCAGCAGCAGAAATGCAGATAATATGCTTGTAAGGGTACCTAAATATGTTACGGACATTTCACATGCTGTTGTGCACCCTGTATAAAATTACATGTCATCGTAGTGAAAGAAAAAGGTGTGAAGCTTATACAAGCTATAAGACATGTTCCTGTTATGTAACTCAGTTGTCCAACTTTCACTTAATTAGCAAGATTTTCTATAAAAGCATACCAACCCAAAGGATCATAGTTATTCCTGTAATTTGATTATAAATGTAATGCCTGTGTGACACCTTTCTGCCTATAATGTTATGTGTAATCCTTTCTGTGTGTGGCTACAGCTCTTAGAAGTTCTGTATTAAACTCAGTACTGTGGTTATTCGTGAATGAAATTACTGGAACAGTGTTGGAGGAAAAAGTACACGAAGGATTTAAGGCAGAACATGGCAAAGCAAAGGCTGCAATTATCTGCAGCTGAAAACAAGTAGCTTTTAATATGTCCATTCACCTAAGAAGGGAGGGAGAATTATAGACCACATGCTCTTTCTTTCTCTTTTTCTATCATTTCTCTTCTTCTTTTTCTTTTATACAGTTTATCACCCATAATTTCAGGATGTGTTTTGTTTCTTTAAGCTGTTTTATCTATAGGCTTATGAGGTCAGTCATGTGTGAATTCTTTTGTTAGTCACCTCACCTTTTGCCTTGATGATAGAAAATTGATCAGGCCTAAAGTACAAGTTCAATAGACAACCCCCTTGGTCCTTTGTCTAGGAGAATAGCTACCATTGAAGGCCATGAGCAGGTTGCTATTAATATGACAGCCTGCTCTATCTCCCACTGTAATTTATAATGAAATACCTAATCTCCATTATTTTGATCCAAGCAGGCGATCCCATGAAAAAGTCTTTTCATCCAGTTCCCAATGGCAGTTACATGAGAAATGGCAAACCAATAATTTTTGTCAAGTTTTTTAAGCCAACAGAAATGCTTTTCCACTGCTACAGTTTCAAAAGGCACAGATAAAGCTCATTCACTGAGATGAATGAAAAAGCCATCTGGGGTTTTTCTTTTTGACTTCCTTTCCTTTTCTCCATCCTTGTAATCAAATTTGAGCAAAATCAAATGGGGCTTTCTATGAAAGTACCTTTTGTTGATCTGAACGAGCTGGTAATTTACAAAATACCCTTCCTTTGTGAGGAAGGCTAAAGAAAAAAAGAATCAGTAGCTTTTAAAGCTGGGCCTTGGTGGGACTCTAAATGCAGTGAAAGCAGTCTGTGTTGAGAGATTGAAATGCATTTCAAAGCCAGGCCTGAGTCAGGGTACAGGGAAGAAAAAACCTATGTGCATTTTATAAGAAGAAAAACCTGAATGGGAAGGGGAAAAGAGAGAGAGAGAGAGGAAAAAAATCTGGATAATACATTAATCATTATTTTGGAAATTGTCTTCCTTACTGACACATACTGCGTAACTAATGATTGAGAACTTGGATTTTTGTTCTATTATAGGCATCTCAACATTTGTCTGTGCTGCTTTAAAGTTTGAGAGGCAAGGATCCTTGAACACTGCTGGACTATCTTTTAAATGTGTATATATATTTTTTCAACTTTGCTTTTTTTTGGTTCTTTTTCTTTTTTTAACTTTGTCTGTGAAGTATTATGGGGAAAACTACTTGCAGAAAAGCTGAGTTTATTCTTTTTGGCATGCTAATGTTTATTTTTATTGTATTTCTGCTTACCAGATTTCCTAGTGGTAATTATTTCCCATTGACTCAGACCAAAGGACAGGGTGGACACGTAACAAACAGTAAGTTTATGCCTTGTTTTTGTTATTCGTATTTCATGATTGATGTGGAAAAGCTGAAAATGTTTGATTAATTGCAAATTCTGTATTGTAAGAATGTTGTACAGCTGTGTGAATCTATTAATGTGAAACACTGATGTGGTTTAACTCTTTTTATCTCTGTTACTTACCATAACTGTTTAGTCAGATAGAGATAAGTGCATTGTTCTGTGTTGAAGATAATACAGCTTGTGAAATAAACACTAATTTACATGTCATTTTCAAAGATGCGAGCAAACCTAGCCCATATTTTCATCTTTTTATATTTATAGACTTGCTTAGAATGTAAAATGTTTCTCATCTCTCCACTTGTGTTTTGATTCAGGATATAAATGCATTTTAAAAACAGCTTCCTGGTTGCATAATATAAAACACTACCAGCAATTTTACAAAAACATATGCATTGATAGTAGAAATTCTGGTTGTTGTTTTTTTTTTTTTAAGAGACCTTCCTGTTTTATTTTTAGCTTGGCTTATGCTGTATTCTGGTAGGAAGAGTACAGAGGTATGAATGTTACTGGCTAAGATATTGTTAATAAAGCACTAGTCAAACCACATTTGCTTTTCAGTTACACTTTGAATAGAGAAACCATGGATTTAATTTACAACTGTCAACTTTCAGTTATAAGCTGTTTGTTTTAGATGAAATGATATGAGACATAATTTGTTTTGTGGCTCCTAATGCATATGTGTGCTCAATGTTGAGATATCAAGTTAGAAAGCATGCTCTAGGAAAACAAGCTAGGATAAGTCTTCTGCTTTTTAATATTACCGGAAATCCAAAGTCAACTGTATAAAGTTTGAGTGTGGTTTCCATTAATGAGATCCCCAATTATTTAACAAATAGCTTCCAAAGTATTTTTTTTATGTAATCTGATGTGTGATTGAATGGGAGAATATTGAGAAGTCAGTTTTGTATTTGAATTAATTTCCCACTCCTAGTTCTTACTATCCTATACACTTTCAATTTCCTACAGGATTTGTTTTCTCACATGGTTTCGAGCCATTTGCTGCCTCCTAATGACTGACTTATAAAACAGCAAACATGGAAAATTTCCAAAAAACTTTTTCTGGAAGTATCACTGCTGCATATTTTGTGATTGTCTACCACAAGAAATTTGTGAAATTAATAGCTTTGCTCTTTGATATTTTTAGCAGAAAATCAGACTTTCCACTCTGAGAAATACAGTATACAGTGCATTAAAGGGAAATGTTTCTAGTGCTGAGTATGGAAACAAAGACACAAGTAGTTGACTTTGTTTGGATCATGTCATTTAGATAACATAAGAATCTGTGCTTTCACAGGCTTGCATACCAGTATCATAGGGTGCTTATTTTCGTTAAATAATTGTCTCCCTCCCCTCCCCACTTTTAAAAATAATATTTAACCTTTGTTTACTTCTGTATCTTTCCTCCTTTGTACTTTCTTAAAGTTTAAAGACATAGTCTTCATTAAAGACTTCGACAAACCTGATGGGTTTTAATTATCTAGCAAATGAAACAATAGCAAAGCAAGGTTGTGTCCCTCATGGTCTTATCCTGGCATCAAGGCTTGTTGTCTAACTACGTGCTGATCCTAGCACAGCACCAGTTTGCTCAAAAACTTTGGGACCTGTCAAAACATAAGTAAATATTAAGAATTATATGGGACGTGTAGAGAACATAGATTTTTATATCTCTGTGATCTTTTCCTTCTTATAAATTCTTCTACAGTTTTTAAGAATGTAGTCTTGTAAGTAGAACAAATTACTTGAATTTGTGTGAGAATGTTGAATGGAGTTCTGATTTGCCCCATACTATTTATGTATTCTTATGGATAGACTTTAAACTCTTCCGTGATTAAGTTGCACTCGGTGACAGTGCTCCATTTGTGGCAGAATGTTTGTAAATACTGTAAAGTTCTTGAACATGGGTGGGATCTTACAGGAGTACTTTGAACTATACCCGATTTCAAGTTGCAAAGTCTTGTGCTTGAACCTTTCAAGCTCAAGCACATTTTGCATTAGTGTATGATGAATTAGTATAATAAATTACGTGCAGTATTTTTTTAAATAAATGTCCTACATAATTTCAGTTACCTTTTGGGAAGGCTTTGGTGCAGGCGAGGCTCAGGGTGACAAACAAGTACTAATTTTTTGAGAATGTGTAATTAGGTACTTAATTTGTATGCATAAATTGTAGTCTGATTTGAATAATTTGAGAGCAGTTTGCAGTAATACAACAATAAAATGGGGAACTGAGGTTATATTAAATAAATTAAAAAGTACTTCCTCTGGCAGAGAACATAATCCAGTGCAGCATAAACTGAACAAGGAAATGTGCACTATGACAGGTTAGTCTGGTTGTTGCTGAGCTGGTGTATCTGTTGAAGCGACTGTTGAATACAAGTAGATAATTCTAGTGCCCAAGGTTAGAGTGTTTAAGATGCTTTGGGTGTTTAATCAGACTGAGTTGGATTGGGATGGGAAAAGATTTTTCAATGGACTTTTCAGTGGCTTTTTTTTTTTAATGTCTTAAACAGCAAGAGGTGGGGACAAAGGATGATAATTCCTGGGTCTCATGTGCCCTCTAGGGTTCTGTGTTGCCTGCAAGAAACACTTTTCCTTCCAGCTAAATTTACCAGTCACTGAACAGTCACTAAAAGCGTACTCAGACTTAGCAAATATATGTAGCAGCCTATGGTGTAACTGGATTCTCATAAAGATCATAAGAAAATGCAGAGTTAGGCAACCTCACAACTGTAAGGAGTTCCTTAAAGGAAAACAAAAGGAAAAAAAGGCTAAAGAAAGATATGAGAATTGGAGTGGTATAGAGTGTTAAAGAAGAGATAAGAGTCATTCGAAGAGTGGTGGTGCAAGGAAAAAGCATTAACGCTTTTAGATGTCCCTGGGCCCAGGCCTTTTCCTGAAGGTCCTAACCACCTTTTAGATTCACTGTCCCAGGGCTGATTGCTGTATTAAGTTGACTTTTCTTGCTGTATTAAGTTGACTTTTCTTGCTGTATTAAGTTGACTTTTCTTGCTGTATTAAGTTGACTTTTCTTGCTGTATTGTTGCTATTTAGTGTGATCTTTTTAAAAGAAACATGTGAGCTTCTCCTCTGAAGCACTACTAAAGTGAGACTTTGCACTCAGGAGCTGATGAGCAAAGCAGGATATGTCTGCAGTAGTGCTGGACAATCCTGTTTCAGTTTTTTCTGGGGTCAGTTCTTAGTGGCATCAGGTTGGGGGGCTAGGAGTGTTGTGGCATTGTTGATTTTAATTTGAAAAACAGTAATATGCACAGTGTTCTCTTTTGTTCCATGAAGTCCATCCCCAGACATCTCAGAATGCTTCCAAAAGTCTTAAAATTTCAGACCTGGCTTTCAGTGAACATGGTGGCTGTCCGTTAGGACTGGGACAGTAGTATCAATGCATTGAAGTACTGATATAGATTATTGTTGTGGTCACAGACCCGTTGTACTAGTGGCATTCCAGATACACTGAGTTTGGGGTAGTGGGGCTTATAATGCAGCTATATTTGCTGTTCAGCATGAACTGTGTGATAGTGTGTTTTGTTTGAGGTTTCTGTGTGTGGTTTGAGGTTTTTTTGGTGTGGTGTTTTGTTTGTTGTGTTGGTTTTTTAAACTGCTCATTCCTTGTGGATTCATAGAACCACCTGCAAAATGTCTCAGAAAATTCTTTTTGTTATTTTAAGCACATACTTGGACTTTCCATTCAGTCAGATTTGACTGTGGATAGCAAACACTTCGCGTTATGTAAAAGGTAGGACAGAAAGAGATGTTCTTGTAGAGTATTTCTGGGCTTATGTATAAAACTCCATAAGAAGACAAAATAGTCCAATAAATTACTACATGGATCCCATTGTAGTCCATCCAGTGACTAAGAATGTTTAATACTTGAGAGAAAAACTTTTCAGCCTAATCTTTAAAAATATCTTTTTATTTGCAAATTTCCTGTAGGATACATTGCTATCCAGTAGAGTTATGATGTTTGGATAATACTGCTTTAAAATACTTACTGCCAGTTTTATCCTTTTTTATTCTGAGTGGAATAAAACCTCTGAAAGACAGAGTGTTGGAATTTATTGTAGAGCATAAGTGCTTATAATGTGGCCATCACTTGTAATATCAGTGTCTAGTTTAATATTTTGTCTTCATTCTACTCAGTTAAAAAGATCCAATCCCATTCTTGTAGTTTTGTGGGATAAGGAAGACTAAAAAAAAAAAAAATTTGATCACCTATTATTTATCTGTTTTGTTTATTATTCAAATATCATAAAATCTGTGACACAACTGGGACTACAATATGTAGTATTTTTATTTTCCTGGTTGATAAATCAGACCTGGGAGATACAGGTATATTTGTTGCTTCAACTTCTTCAGAGTCTACGTTTGTAATAACATACAGCAACATGAAATGAACTGATTCTATTGTCTCCTCACAAGGTCGTCCTCAGACTTAGAAAGTTGGCAGAGAAGAGCTGATAAGAACTACAGGATAAATGGATCTAGTAACAACTCTGTGACAAAACTTGGTCTGGAATAGGGTTCAAAAGTAAAAATACTCTTTGCTGCAAGGCTCCTTGCTTTCATACAGTTGGACTGCTTTTTACCTGAGGCACCTCGACTGTGATATCTTCGAACTGGTCCAGGAAGTGGAACTGTACATTCATTGACATAATGTTAATACTGAGGAATGTCCTTTTCAGTGCTTGTATCTCTTAATGTGGTATTTCTGATTTTAACTGTAGGGCATACCTTCTGCTTTACGTAAATTATTCTGTTTAAAATAGTTTTGTTGCAGTCAATCTCTGTACAGGTGGAATATTCAGAGCAGCCAGCACTACTGCACTGTATGCTTTGTTAGATAGTCATTTATCCCTCATTCTTCCAGGGAGTATTCCACTCACAGGGATAGGTAAGGCTCCAGGCAGAGCAGTCTCGTTCCTTGTGCCACGCTGTGCAGACAAGCCGCAAGGGCACCTCTGCCTGTGCTGTCTTCTGAGCAGTCTAGGGTCCAGTCTGAAGTATTATGAACAAACATCTTCAAATGCTGACTCTGGTGAAAACGCCATGAGTTTTCTGTGATGTACGTGACTTGTAGTCATAGTTTCTCAGCAATGTGTAAGAGCAGCCAATCGCTTAGGCAGCAGGTAAAGTCTGTCAGAGTGGCAGTAGCTTGCTGGAGCTCCAGTAGCCTCTTAGGTCAGCAAACTCCTTAACTGTGCATAATAAGAAAGTGGAACTCCTCTGTTTAAAAAAATCATGCACTTGGTGCTAAAATGCTGCGTTAATGCTTGGGATTAATTTAAGGGTATTTTTTGGAGCCCAAGACAAAGAATATCTGTTAAAGCAAAGAGCAAGCACAGACTCTGGTGGTGTAAAGTCCTTCTACATTTCTGTGACAGATAAGCCTTTAGAGACAAAAAAGAACAACTAGTTTTGGGATCATAGGATGGCATGCGTGTTCCATTTACAGCTTTATGTAAACGGCAAACAGGAATCTAAGATGCAGTAATAAACTGTACATAAGTATTAGTGGGTTGTATGTAAGTGAAATAATTGAAGTTCTAGACTAGAGATTTATAGGGATGCTTCCTGTTCCTTTTATTTGGAATGTTATGATGTACCAAGGATATGTCTCTCGGATTTTTTTTTTAACCTTCATTCATTTTCTTATATCCCTTTCCTACACTGTCTTCTCATTCTTTACTACTATGTTCATTTGAGAGTTTTCTAGGCCACTGATTGATGACTTAGACGTCTGTTTATAAATGCAGTAAAGACCCAGTTCTTGACTGAAGATTCTAGGTATTTCTGTGCTTTCTTATCTGTGAAAGCAGAGCAGTATTTTTGTTAGTCTCGTATATGTGTATCAAAATAATTTTACCAGGAAAATAATGTCTGACTGGCAACCTTAACTTCAAAAGTCATATTTAGCATTGATGCTATGCTTATTCAACTTAGAAGATAAAGGAAATATAGCTTTATGGGCAATAAAAAAATAAAGATTTTTTTAAATCATGCCGATGCAAGCCGTGTGTGTGTTGTGGAGATGTGCTAGCTATAACATGACACTATTTTCCTAACCTAACCTTGCAGATCCATCAGGTTAATCCAGTACTGTCAGTAAGACGTCTTTAAATTTAGTGGGAGGTGATACAGCTGTGTGAAGAGCTCTTGAAATATTTGGTCACTTCTAGGACTTATGTTTGTGTGAAGTGACTAAAATCATCACTGCTCATTGTGTGGTTAGCGAGATGTTTATTAGGAGTTCTTATCATTCTTTATTTAAAAATTAAAAAGTAATAGAAATTGACTAAGAATATTAAACTAAATTCCATCACAATTCCATGGCTGACAGGTCTGATAATGTATGATGGCATCTCTTGAGTTAAAACATGTATGTAGTTGAATTTTATTGATTTATGCATGCAGAAAACATAAATATCCTTGTGCAAAAAACCCGCTACCTTACAGTTTAAGGGACCAAATCCTTCTGAGAGCTCTGTCTGCTCTATCAGCTATTGTGTTTTAATGCCTCCTATTTCCTGTGCTTGAATATCTCTGAGGCTTCTCTCATCCAAGCTTTGCAGTACAGCCTTTCTGGTGTCTGTCAGGTCTAACAGGTAGGTGTGACTTTTCTTATGCACGCTGGTAATAGTGCAAGTCAATCAGAAGCATCAAATGGGTAGGAAACAAATATGGACTAGAGGGAAATTTGGAAACTAAACAGGTATGCAGACTACTAACTAAAAAATATGTGGAAAATTTTGTGGTATTTGAGAGCAGGGGAAAATTAAAACAATTGGCAAACTGCATTTGTAATCTGGAAGCAATTTGTAATCTTTGCAGCAAGGGGCTGAGGTCTCAGTTTTGTATATATTTTGTAACATTTTTAAGCTGAAACTCTTCCAGAATTTAGTGTTCTTCTGAGTGTTTTTTCAGTCAAGTATGTTTGACTCCATTTATGGAAAAAGTATAGCCTCCATATGCGAGAGAAACGTACGAGGGGATCGGTAGCATGCAAAAGTGGATGAAGGAAATCATCAAGTCAGTCTACACCCTGAATGGATTTGTAGCAGAGAGTGAAGTTGAAATGTATTTGATTTAAAACAGAATAAGCAACATCTTTTTTTTTTTTTTTCTTGCTTGCGTTCAGGAACTTGTCATGTAAAATCAGCCTATTAAAGATAAATGAAAAAGTTATGAAATGAAAAGTAGCTGTAATACATAGATTGAATGTTTGGGTGGGAGTGAAAGTAGGAGTTACTGGGTTGGAACAGACTCCTTAAGATCTGTCACATCATACCATTAAAATAGAGCTAGACATAGTAATTTTAAAGGGATGTTGTGTAAAAGTTGGGAGATACTAATGCAGTAAAATGCATTGATGGATTCAGAACTTAGTCTCTTCTGTCTATTATACATACATAATAACTGTAGATAACAAAGTATTTTCTTTGTGTACTGGATTACTTGTGAAGGGAATTATTATAATATATTAGAAATCTTTGATTCTATTAGCTCCCTTTGTGTTTGTAATTTCATTAGGTGATTCCTTTAATGGATTGATTTTTTGATCAAATTTGTAATATAATCAAAAACCTTCTTAAAGGTCCTGAAATATTTCATTTTTATGTGCTTATATTCTTAGCAGCTGCAGTCCTCATGTGAGAAGGCCAAAGGATGGAGAAATTGCTTCAGTTTATTTTGCTCTGCCACAGACATCTTAATGGCCATGGGCAACTTACTTTAGCTCTGCTGATATCTAATATCATACTGATAGTATGTTGATAATAAATAAAAATTTTTAAAAATACTTAAGCACTATGGAGAAGAGGGTTGTATGAATTATCAAGATTTTTGATATAGCAGGGTATAAAGCTCCGTAGTTCTTTTCCACAACTAGATGTTTTATTCTGGGTATTTTGGTTGCTACTCTGTTTCCCACACTGTCTTATCTGATTAGCTTGCTATTTATACCTATATTTGCAGTGCCCTACCTCACCATTTTATTGTGGAGTTCTTGGTCATAAACAAATTTATTTATGGTATCACAAAACCTCTGAGGAGAGTAGTGAATTTAACTCAGGTCTCCTAGCACTAAATTCTGATCCAGTCTTCCAGGGCTGGCCCATCTCTGGCTTCCTGTGAGACGTTGGAAGGTTTTTGTTGGGAGTAGGTTGTACAGCCTTATATGGCCATCCTGTGGAGTTCCCTGTCCCAACTCCATTCTTTTCAATGGCTAAAGTGTCAGCGTTCTCCTTGCCGATGATGGATGTACATCCCTTTATCCCTTTGCATGAGAGGTGCTGTCATGCAAAAGGATTTTTATGTTTTTTAATTTTTTTTTTAGTCTAACAGGAGCCTCCCCAAAAGAGTGAAATAGGAAAGAATGATATAAGTTGGGGGTGGTAAGTCCCATTTGTTTTATGTTGCAAAGGAGCAAGGAACTGGGAAGAAACATGAAGCCTGGATTTTCTGCAGTGCACAATTGTATTTGGTATATCATTAAGATGGTGCAGTAAGCATCTAAAAGTATATCTGAATTTTACAGCAGTATCCATCACTTGTTCTACTGTTCCTTTAATGTTTTATAAATTGTATCAAAGAACAAAAACAATTTTAAACCCCCTTTTTTAAGGAAAGAAGAAGATGCAGTCTTTTTTAAATTAATGTGAAGGTTATGATACATATTTAACAAAGCCTGGGAATTCCAAAGTGTAGACAGCCATCGTCTTGTCTTAACCCAGCGGTGTGAGTAAAGGATACAGTGTCAGCCTTAACTTTGAATTTTCCTGGTTTTTGTCACTTCGTGTCACAACCTTAGTGTTAGTAATATACTTTTTTTGTCCAGGAACAATAGCTAAAAATGTATTTTGACTAGTAAAATTAAGGAGATGACATGTAAGTCACAGAAGTTCACTGTGCAATAGTGATATGTGTCATTTTTTTAATACAAATGTAATTTTGAGTACTTGGTAACTATTATCTATAGCTACAGAAATTTCACCACCCCCTGCCTTTTAGCAAGAAACTATATTTTAAATTTTATATATATAGACTGCACAATGAGAGAAAGGAAAAGACTTTAGCTGAGCATTCTACTTTAGTACAGAGTACGAACTAAATATAGCAGCTATGTCATCACAGCAAGGTTGCTTTGTGGCAAAAATGCAAAAAATAAAACAGGAAAGAGGCATACATTACTGCTGGTACACAGTCATTAGAGATAAATGAAGATGGCTATAGAAGCAGCTGATTACAGGAGATCCTATCGTGAGTGATAACAATTGAACCTGAGCACTGTTGTTTCAACCACTAGGACTTGTTTTGCTCACTCTCAAATTCTCATTAATCTCATTTTAACTGAGCTTGGAGCAAACTGTGAGAAACCTGAGATTTCAGCCCTGCAAGAGGGATACACACTTTACCCTTAACTGACCAAAGGAGTACTCTTTACTTCTTCCTTGAGTATGGCAGCTATTCAAGCCTGTGGGCAAGCCTCATATACTTCCCCCTAAGGAGGCAGTAATTAAATCCCTTTGCAAAGAAATGAAGGAGAGCACAGAAGAAATCTAGTAGCTCAGGATAGCTGCTACCTTCTTCAGCTCTAAGCTGGTCTCCGTCCTTTCTGTCTTCTCTTTCTTTCCCTTTGCTCCATTCAGTATCAAGATGAGGAAGAATAAGTCTGAGGGCTGAAAGTGCAGCTTCCATGCAGCTCTGGGAGGGACAGATATGACTATGGGAAAGACTGTAGTTCTGAGGGCTTGGGAAAGGGAGAAATCAGGTTGTTTCTGGGCAGGAAGGTGGGCAGGTATTAACAACAAATACAGGATTTACAGTGGTTTTTTGAACTCCAAAACCTAAACAGCCTGCAAGGGCAGGTCTGTTAGGAACTTGTGCAGAGCTCAGTTAAATCAGGATAGTTGGACGATGTTAATTATGTGTTTTTTCTTAGAGGTATAGCTGCTTTACAAAAGCAAGAATATCCCATTTGTCCTGGTTTCAGCTGAGATAGTTAACTTTCTTTCTGGTAGCTGGTGTAGTGCCGTGTTTTGGATTTAGTATGGGAAGAATGTTGATAACATACTGATGGTTTTTGTTGTTGATAAGCACTCAAGGACTTTTCAGCTTCTACTGGCCTGCCAACAAGAATGCGGAGGGGACACAGCCAGGACAGCTGATCCAAACTGGCTGAAGGGATATTCTGTACCATATGACATCATGCTCCGTATAAAACCGGGGGTAGGCCAGGAGGCAGTTCAACTCGAGAACTGATTATTGGCTTGACTGGTGAGCAATTGTGCTATGTATCACTTATTTTGTATATTCTACTATCATTATTATTATCTTCCTTTTCTGTTCTATTAAAACGATCTTTATCTCAACCCACAAGTTTTACCTTTTCTTTTTTCTTTTTTTTTTTTTTTTCCCCCAGTTTTCTGCCTCATCCTGCTGGGGGGCAGTGAGTGAACGGCTGTGTGGTTATTTTAGCTGCCAGCTGGGTTAAACCACACCACCATTATAACCTGGATTTTTGTTTTACTTGAGTTTAACTTTGTGGGCTAGTTGAGCTACAGTGTAGAACAACTGAGTCAAGTCTTGGAAGTTGAATCTGTCCTGTCCTGTCCCTATTAGCATTCAGCAGAACTTGCAAGATAATGTCTGTGTGTAAGAACTGTTTTCCAGCTGGTTAATTTGTGTAAGTCTAAATCTGGAGTCCACTTATGACAGGTTACTCTCTGACTATGTAAGGTTCAGGACTGATCTGCCTTCTCCCAAGTTAGGGCTTTCCCCAGCCATGGAAATAGGATCCCCTTTGCTGAATCATGATGTGTTTGCAAAATAGGGCAATTTAAATTTAAAAGGGTTGTACTGCCAGCTAGCATATTACTAGGGGATTATAGGCCCTTCATCTGGGATATTAGAGTGCAAACCTCGTCAAACAAATGATGGCTACTTTTATAAAAATCTGGACAGTGCTCTAATGGCTGGAATACTGTGTAAAAAGGAGCATTACCACCTCTAGCACCATCTTGTGTTTTCCCTTAAAATGAAAGTGAAGGAGGGTCTCTTGACCATCCTGTATGTTAGTCACTCACTGAACCACTTGGAGATTTAACCAGAAAGTTATTTGGGAAGGATGGTTATTAGGCTTACTGTAGAATAAGAAAAGATCTCCGGGCCTGACTTTGTGAGGAATAAGGAGTGATTTGCTAAGCTTGGGAAAAAATGCTGGCAATTCTTCAGCTTTTTAGTTGTCTGGCAGTTAAATTACATGTAATCCCTCTCTGGGATTTGGTGGTTCTGTGAATCTGGACCACAGTACTTGGTTGTGGTATGATTTTTTTGTTTGGGGTTTTTGGTTGTTTGTTTTTTTTAGTAAGACTCAAATTCACAATATTTACATGCTTAACTCTCATTTTCATAAACGTATAATTAACTGGTTCTATGAGCCTGATCCTGCAAGAATCACGACATTTCATAGGACTGATGCTGAAGTCAGTGGAGTCTTACTTCAGCTGTGGAGTAGAATAAGGTCACATACAATATAGATAGCCTGTCCTGTATGTGAGATCAAGAATCACCATGGTTACTTATCCGGTATTTTGCATTCTCTCCCTCCTCCCTTTTTTTTTTTTTGCTATTATACTGAAGACAGATTCTAAATCTATAGTGTAAAACAATTTTCTTTGTGAAATATTTGCAGGAGCCTTTTGAATGTTTATTGCTTTGCAGCAGTGATGTATCCTTTAGTATCAGGAAGCAGTGGCTGATACATGTGCTGGAACTGCTGCTCATCACCC
Organism: Aramus guarauna; assembly: GCA_013400195.1. Taxonomy (NCBI): domain Eukaryota; kingdom Metazoa; phylum Chordata; class Aves; order Gruiformes; family Aramidae; genus Aramus; species Aramus guarauna. The sequence continues at coordinate 280,809 of VXBL01006287.1, read as the reverse complement.
AGAGCATGCTTCTTGACCTGTACACCCCTGCTTGTAAATGAGAATTGTTTGCTTTATTAATGTAAGATAGTTATTGTTTGCAGCAACGTTTCCCTCCTATTAAGAGACTGTACGTTTCCTACAACAGTGGCAGCCTGCTATCTGGATATTAAACTTTGCATAACTGCAGGTAGGAGTTTCTATTTAGTACTCAAGGAGGGTCTTTCAGGATTTAAGTGGTGAAGCTTCATTCTCTTTGGTGGTCCCATTTATGAGCTAGTCTTCCTGGTGTCTGTCACTTAGCAATTCATTGCTTTTAGTGACTGATGAATAGCAAAGTATTAGCAGTGTAATCCAGCTCCACAAATATATAAATTCTAAGAATAAATGATAAAGAATCAAACATAAGATTTTTCTTTTTTCAAATGGAATAAAAATTCTTTTTCATTGAGTATATCTTGTTTCTTGATCACGTGACATGGGCAAAATGCTTTGTGAACTTGTTATGTAGATTGCTCAGCAGTTAAATTACTAGTAGACCAAGTTCTGTAGAAATATTTTAGCCTCTAATTTCAGTTTAGACACCAAAGCACTCATGTGAATTTATGGAAAGTTAGGTTCCAAGTTAGGAGTTGAACTGCCTTTGTGCATATAGAAGATAGATCATTGCTGATTAGCGTAGGTGATAAATGTTGCTTTTCTACTGGTATCTTAGCTTAGTTTGGTGATATGTGGTTATTCTTAACACATGTGGGACTGTAGGTGACCTTGCTTTTCTTGCCTATAGCCTTGAGGGACAGAGTGATACTGTGGCGTATTTTGGGAATTATGCTTCACTGCATACAAATTGATATACTACTGCTACTATTCTGTTTAGTCCACTTAGCTTGCTTTCTTGCTGCAGTTAAACCACTGGTTTTATACCACTGTGTTTATAATGTAGGCTTATCAGAGGGGAAAAAAGTAAGGAAGGTAAGAGATTGTAACCAGCTAGAAGGGAAGTTAATGGAAGGAAAGTTGTTCAGCTGAAAAATAGAAACAATGTTTTGGAGCAGATTTTGAGCAGTGCTTGTTAAGGAAAGAGGATAGTCATGTAAAATAGAAGGTAGGATTTTTAATAAGGAAAGTAATGATAGAAAACAACCAATAGGAATATGGACAGGTAAAGAATAATTAGAGATCATCTTTAAATAGCATAAGAGTAAGTATTTTTTACTCTGTTCATATCGTTCTGTGTTGTGCCTTTTGCTAGGATTTTACACATTAAGATTGCCACGTATTGCTTAGTATTGTTAATACGCAAAATCCTGGCAAAAGGTTGACATTGTAATGGCTCTAAAGGACCCATTTCAATGTAAATCCTAAGGGTCTATCAATGTGCAGGGGATTTATGTGGGTGAGTCCCATTAATGGTAATGGGACTTATGTGCGTAAATCTCTTCTGCATTGATGGGAAAATAGACTCCTTAGTATGCAAAGTCTCATTTGAAATCAAAGAGCATTTGCATAAGATCCATACATAGCATGGAACTCTGTGTGTTAAAAACAGTATGAAAAGAAGATAATACACCTTAACTACTTTAGTGGATAAATACTAGTGTAAAAAGAATATTCTTTACATTACGTATTTTACTTTAAAAAGTTGCAGCAATATTTACACAATTATCTCCAACTATGAGAAGCCAAAATACTTGTATTTTTTACATGCGTGTAGTTGAGCAAAATAATTATGTATAGTTGTGGAACATTTGCACTGAGCTCATGTCCCAACTTTCTGCATGAAATATTTCATTTTGAATTACTTAAAGACTATAAGCAAGAAATCTTTGCAGTCCTAGTTCTGCTGCAATTCTCAAAGCCTATTGATCTAATAAATAATCTCAAGTAAGATGCTTTGTGTTTGCTTTTATTTGAAATACCAAACAGTACTAAAAAAGTCATCGCATGCCACTGCTCCTCAGAGTACTCCAACCTTTGATACAAAAAGATTTAACTTTGTTATAACAAGTGTCTCCACTGCACATGCAGTCTGAATTACATCACAGCAGTGTAAGTTAAGCAGTCATAATATGGCAGGAGTCTGAAAATACGAGCGCGGTGCTTTCCAGCAGGTGTCACTGTTGGCAAATGTAAAATTAAAACTCTACTGTTACCACAGCTTATGTAGAGTTAAAAATATTTTGGAGGAGGCAATGTACTTTTTTTAAATCTCCTCCTTGTAATATACAGGTGTTTATTTTCTTTAACTGTTTAGTATATATTGTTTACCTTAGAGAAGCTCAAATGGAGATGAATGTTACAACAAAATTATAATATTGCTCGGAGAATATCTGAAATTTTAATGGCCTACGTTTTTCTTTGCTGTCTGGCATCTAGATTTACAGTGTTAGTTTTTAAACTAAGTATGAGCATAAGCAATTTAATTATTTTTCTTTCTATGTCTTTGAAGTGGGTGAAGGAGAAGAGTAGTTTGACTTTGATGCAGGCAAGAAGTGACCTGCAGAACTGTGGTGTTTTGTGGTTTTTTTGGTTTTTTTCTTAATCAGAGGAGAAGGAACCTGGATGTAGGTAGCTGTTTAGGATGAGAGTTTTGAGTATGTGTGGCCGTGCAAGGTTTTGTCTGCTGCAAAGAAGAAAAGCTACATTATGTCTTGTGTAGTCCCTCACCTCAGGAATTGGTAGCAATGCTTTCAATGAGACTTGTTTCAGAATGAGGTGCCCTCTAAGAAGAGAGATCAGAGTTGAATGTATTTTAATATTAAGGATATCTGCTTTTTGGGTTCAGGATGAATATAACAACTGCCACTATAGATACGAAATTGTAGAAACCAGGTGTTTTCCTTTATTTTTAAGTGAACAATATTAATCTTGCAACCCTTATCTCATTATCCAGTACATACTGGGTAATTAAGAGTTGCTGTAGCTTTAACAATCATTCCTGAGTGCAATAAACCTCTCAAATTCCCTTTTTCTGTCCATCAAAATAAGTGTTTTTTTATATCAGGAAAAATATTTTTACATATAACACTTTTGTGTAGTTAGAGTGGAGTGTAAATGGCACAGGTGAAAGCAACTTGTCCTGTTTTTCAACAAGTTGGTATTTTGATGTGCATTGACTTTTGTCTTTGCTCTTCTCTGTAGCATAGAATATGAATTTATCCACCCTGATTATAGAGTTCCTAAAGGATGCTTTATATAAAAAGGTGGACCAAGTTCTTACTGAGAATGATGACAGCTATTATGGCATAAAGCCACATTTTGTTCTCCCCCCCCTTTTTTTTTTTAAATACTGAATAGCATCTCACTACTTTTCTGAAAGTCCTACTGGGAAGTCTGAAATCCAATGACACTGGGTTATATCCCTGATATAATTACATCACACTCAGTACAGTCACATTGGGAATGAATTTGTATTTTTTAAGGAAAACTTTCCTGCTCCTGTTTCTGTGAACAGGTGATGTAAGTGAAGGATCTACAGCTGTTACACAGAAGGGGAAAACATGCCTGATTGCAGTACCTGACTGCACAGGTAAATTGCATCAGAGACCCAGGTATCAGTTCAGTATTTTTCATCCAGCAGCAATTAGCACATCTCAGCTGGGAAGAATTTAGTTTAAAACCAAGCAGCCTTCACAAGTAAACTATTGAAGGACAGGGGGGCAAAATGCATCCTGAAGCTTTTCAGCTAAATTCATTGAGTGTTCTGAGAAGGAGGGATGGCAGAAGGAGCTGTGTTTTTTTTGTCTCCAAGCTGAGTTACGAGCCTCAGGAAGTGAGGGCACAGTTTGTGCCATCTCCTCTCAGCGGTGTGACTATGAGGTGATGGCCCACTGCGCTCTGGAACAGCAGCATGGCTGCATTGGAGGAAAGCTCTGCCACTCTTGGTGTGGCTTTCCTGGTAGCTACGCCTCCAATAGCATCCTTTGGGTAATGTACCTGATGCGTTGTTTTTTTGTTTTGTTTTTTTTTAAATGCCTATAAATACAAATGAGCTCTTTAAGGTAACTTTAAGAGTAAAAGAGGACAGAGGCTCTATTAAGGAGTGGTTGCTGTAGAAATAAGGATTCTATGACAACAGTTTGTATGTAGTCCAAATGCGTATCTTGGTACCTGTGCACTCAGTAATGGTGCCTAATAACAAGATTAAATAATTTTGAGTATATAAAGTCAGAAAAAAATCAGAATGTTTCAGAATCCAATGTCCTTGTAACTTCAGGTTAATAGTTAGAAAATAAAAAAAAGTTGAACAGATTTATTAAAATGGACAAACTGTGAAATAACTATCTTTGAAAGTCATGAACAATTGTATGTTATAGTTGCTATGTCTATGGTTAAGTATATGCTGAGTGAATGTGACTTTAGCACTCTATTCTTACTGTACTAAATTTACAAGCTCATTTGTATTCTACAAAGTGATTTTGACATTTAGATGATTTATGGTATCACAATTGTTTGGGATAAGTGCACTTAAAGGAACCAAAAAGTTGCAGGTAAAAAGGCACAGTTTCTTGGATCCTACAAATGAGCAGTGTTCACTTAATTTTAGTGGGTTTTATGACTCAGTAAACTTTTACTTGCACATGTCATAAGCAGACTGGTTTTCTTAGTCCTTGCAGGATCTAATCCTGGATAAATTTGGCTACATGTAATGTTTATATGAGGAAGCAGAATACCTCCTTTTGTTGTGGTTTTTTTGTTTGTTTTTTTCTTTGTGGGTTTGTTTTTTTGACTGCTTTCTAAAGACTTTTTTTGTTTTGTTTTGCTTCCATTAGATGTTTAGGACACTTTTTAAATTCAGGAGCTTAACCCTCTCTTTCTTTCTTGAATATTTTATTCTTTGCATTATTAATGTCAATTTTGCAATCAATATCTGTAGCTCAGGGGAAGGCAGGGAGTGCAGTGCTATTTTGCTCTGCAGATTTGGCAATGGGATGTGTTTTGAATAATGACTTCAGCAATGAAATCTTTAGAGACCTTTCCATTGTGATTTTTGCAATTTATTTTGCCTTAACACAAATGCTGTTGTGTTCAGGAAGGCCCTGTTTGTGGGTACAGAATATAGAAAGTAATACATCGTAGTAGTGAACTGCTGATGGTTTTAGTATCTTCTGGAATTCTGCATAATTCTAATCAGAAAAATGTCATCTTTTGAAAGCAGAGTGAGCCCTGAAACCATTCTGGGAATGTGATAATGGGCCTGAGAAATCTAGACTTTTTGATGTTTCAAAAGCAGACACAATGTGGAAAACTCTAAGATACATCTGATTAATCAACATGGAGACTAGAAGGATGATGATGGGAAAAAGGGGATCTCTAAATGTGATGACTGACTTCTGTAGTCTGGGTTTTAACTCGTGTTCCTTGCAGCTAGCAATAGAATTGTGTCTTCAGGTGCCTACACTTGGCCTTCCAGGAAGCTGATGCAGGCAAACAAGAGTAAGTAATGAGACAAACTGTATATGGTGGATTGAGAAATCTATATATGAGATGAAAATATGATTTTATAAAATGCAGTTCTGTCTGAATGTATTGTAGGATGGATGAAATTCTGCTAATGCAGAACAATACAGAATAATACTCTGATGCAATGGTAACAAATAAATGCATTTCTCTCTTGAGTAGAAATGATAATCCTACAATTATCCTGCAATACAAAACAATCTGTAGGATAAATACTGGTATAGTCCTTTATTTTACTTAAGAGAAATTAATTAGGCTTTTCACTTCTACCACCTTTCAGGAAGTAAAGTGATAAATGAATAGGCCTTTCATGCTTAGCTTCAAATTAAACTGCTTTTTGATTTTAATTTGGAAGAGTTCTCAGTATTTTCAGTCCTTTGTACATTCATATATAAGTAGAACATGTATATGGGCTTTTATCAGATTCACTATAATACTGCCAGAAAAAGCATCATGTGTAACACTTAATAGTTCACTCCTATCAGTCCGTAATTTTATAGCCAATTAGCCCCAGTATACATATTTAGAGTACAACTCAAGTGAAGAATTGGGTCAACTGTACTTGCTTTCTTCCAGGCTCCTTTTCTAGTCCTATGAAAAGTGGATGTAAACATTTTAAAGAATGGGTTGCTGACTAGATGCTGCATATATGGTTGCATGGAATATCTACTCTAAATCTCCTAAGCAGTTACTACAAAGGAAGTCAGAATTGTTCTGATGAATAATTCCTAAATTACACATAAGTGTTATCCTGTTTATTCCATAAACAGTCTAATATTGCATTGAATTGTCCAGTCTTTGTGTGTGCCTGTTTTAGCAGACCCTGCTGACTCTGTTTTCAAAACTGATTGCAAAACCACTCTCTTGATTTTTTTTTTCTCAAAAATTGATGTAGTTCTTTCATCTTTCTTACCTATAGCATCAGAATTCTGTGTTGTTTGATGGACTGTTTTCCCTTCTGTACATGTTTGGTAGCTACTTTGAGAATCTCTTTCACATTCAGCTTTCTAATGAAGAATTTACTTTTCATTGGTTTTTTGCATGTGAATGTTTGGAAAAGCTAAATATCATAAACTTCTCACCTAACACAGCGCTCAATGTTATTGCTTCATGTGGCAGTTTTTGTAATACAATATTAGGGGGAAAAAATCCTAGTGTAGTGTTAAAAATGTTAACTGGAGGATAACTTGTATTTCACAGGTAAAGGCTTTCAGTTGCATACTTGGTATTCAGTTTTCTTTACCATCTTATTTTTACTTCAGACTACTTATGCTTTAATCAAATATGGTGAAAGCAGGCACACTTGGCAGTGTATTTTAAACCAATTCTGTGTGTTTGGATACAAGAGGTCATGCTTCTGTTATTTTTAAGCTACATTTATGAAAGTACTTTTCAATACTACCTTCTTCCTTTTCTCTTTAATGAACATGTGTGTGGTGGGTTGACCTTGGCTGGATGCCAGGTGCCCACCAAGCCACTCTATCACTCCCTTCCTCAGTGGGATGGGAAGAGGAGAAAAATAAGATGGAAAAAACCCTTATGGGTCAAGGTAAAGGCAGTTTAATAAAGCAAAAGCAAAGGTTGCATGTAGAATAAAGGAAAATGAAAATGTTTATCCTCTGCTTCCTACCAGTGGGCCACTTCCTGGGAAGCAGGGCTTCAGTATGCATAGCCATTGCTCCTGAAGACAAATATCATAATAAAAAATGCCATTCCTTTCTCTTCCGTTCCCTTAGCTTTTATTGCTGAGCAGATGTCATATGGGATGGAATACCCCTGTGGTCAGTTGGGGTCAGCTGTCCTGGCTGTGTCCCCTCCCAAGATCTCGCCCATCCCCAGCCCACTGGTGAGATGGGAATGTTGGAGGGACAGCCTTGATGCTGTGCCAGCACTGCTCAGGAGTAGCCCCAACACCAGTGTGTTATCAACACCTTGTTGGCTACGGATACCCAGCACTGTGAGGGCTGCTCTGGGGAAAATTAACTCCATCTCAGCCAGACCCAATACAACATGTGATAGCAATTCAGTATTTAACTCAGGGGATTTTGTGGGTTGAAAATGAGACTTTAGTCATTTAGATATTTTGAAGTGAGAAGTGATGGTTGGTTTTTGTAATGCTTTACTGAAAAAAACCCCATGTTATAGTCTGAGTATACTTCATCAGAAAAAACATAATTTGGTGATGTTTTAGGAATTCTATGCCCATTCAAATGTCTGAGCCATAAGATTCTTCTGACAAAGCAGGAATTTCTCTCCTAACTTTCTACCTCTATTCAAAATCATATTTGGGACTAGAAACAAAAAGGGGTGAACGATCCCCTGCCAATTAGATTTTTTCTTCTGTATTTACAGAAAATTTGCTTTCATAAAATAGCTCTGACCACAACTAGAAAAGATGATGTAAGTAGCGTTGCTAAGGTCATGTTTGAGGAATGAACTTTACAAGATACAGGGGCTACCTAGTAGGCACTAATTAGAAAACAATGCAGATAGTGCACTGGGTTTTAGATATCTCAAAGCATAAAAGCTTAAATCCAGTGACTTAATTGTTTTGAACAGCTTGTGAATGAAATCAAACCTGTTCCTTTTGTCTGCAAGCACTGGAGTCAGCAGTGAGGAAATTATGACATCATTTGACTATGTGGGTATGAAAAAAACTGTAGTTCTAGCTGCCTTGTGCTTTCTTGTAATGGTTACTTTTTTTATGACTGCTCAAATAAAGACTTTGAACCTTGTTGCTTGACTACCCCTGGATTTGTTGTTCAATGTACATGTCCTCCGATACAGAAATAGACTTTTCTACCATTGCTTTTGTCTTCAGTGTTACTTGAAATGAGGCCACAACTTGGAATGGTGAGGAGAGGCAACACTAGAAATGCTGATGTTCTAACCCCAGAATCAATTGTGCAAACAGTCTATAGACACGGCCCAATGTGTTTGTTTAAAAAATATGTTTGTGTAAATGCAGTTTTTAATTGAATTGCATATCTTTTCAGTTTCTAGACTTTTGAAAAATTATGTAATTTTTTCTTCCTAAAATAGTGCAAACTGTTAACAAATTTAGTAGCTAGTGCTCAAAGACTGTTAAAAACCACTTGAAATAACATGACAATCTCATCTTTACAGTAATACTAGGTTGTTAATTAGCTGAGCTACCCAAATACTGAGATTATAGTTAAAATGGCTCTGAGTAGGAGGTGATAATGATGCGCTGCCTGTTTTACAACACATTATGTGCAATGCACATTAATTCCGGTTTTTAAAAGAAAATTTTCCATTGTATTAAAAAGCTCTCATTTTTAAAGAGTAAAATCTTTCTCAGTAAAGCTAACCTTATTAAATATCTCTATAATAGATATTACTATATCTGGAAATGAGAAGAATCACAGATGTGTGCTTAAAAAGATGAGATGTGCTACTATTAAAAAAAAAATCAATGGGCAGAAACATCACTTCAACTTTAACCAAGTGCCAAATTCTGTAAATTCTGGTTTGATGAAAATAGTTAATTTATTTCATTTCCTTATCTTAGGTTTACAATGTAGTCCTTAGCTGCGCTTGGATATTGTAGATACTGGAAATAACTGGAGAGTGGTCTTTTCTCACATGACTCTCTGGCAGTGAATCCTGTGGTGCCCACCTTAACTAATTAAAGCCTTCCTGGGCATGCTTACATGAACTGCAACTGTAGATCTAACATTCCATAAAGAAAAAAATGTGCTTGACATGTAAGAAATGACCATTCCATTTGTTTTAACAAAAATAGTAGAAAGTTCATGCACAAACATGTTTTTACTGAAGAGCTGTGTGGGGTTTTGTTGTTGTTTGCATTTTTTCTTTCCTTGAGAAACCCAAGATGTGCATTTTTAATCAGCTTGTAGGAAAGGGACAGAAATCTCTTTCTTTAAAACTTGACATTCCCTTTCTAACCATCCATCATTCTTTCAGAGCATAGTTATTTAATGGGATCCAGTAGACCTGATCTTACAAGTCCTAAGTCAGATTTGTTGAGAAATAGAAGAGAATTTTGAATCTCTTTTCTCTCATGTGGCTTCAACAGTTGTGTCCATTCTACTAAGTAGGAAGACTTTTTCTGGGGCTTGGTTTGGGGCGAGGTTTTTTGGTATCTTAGGAGTTTGAGGAGCTCTTGTACTTGTGGGAACCGAAGTCTTAAGTTTTATGACAGAGAAATAAATGGATTCTTACCTGTTTTAGAAGACTTCAAATTTGTCTTATTGGATGAGCAGTAAAGATAATATCTTAATCTAGGAAAAGATCAAATAATTCTGTGTGAATAACTGAAAATAAAGCTTTATTGCTGTCACGGTGAATATTCCGATTTTAGGATAATGAAAGGAGTTGCGAAGTAATGGAAGGAGGGCTAAGTAATACTAAAACAATAAAGGATGTTACATTTTTTCCAGGTATTTTTTGGCACTTGGGAATTGCCAAATGATACAACTTATTTGGCTCTTTCCAGACAACAGAGAAAGCAGGTTTTTAGGTGTTTGTTACACTTAAATTTTTTCTAGCTTAAAAAAGCAAGTTTGCTATCTGAAAAATAAGCAGCATGTTGGCTAATTACTGCTTCATTTTCTGGGTTAAATTGCCAAGAGGGAGGACCTTGACAAGAGAGGAAGTCCTCTCTAGTTGCCATTTGGGTGCCTCAGTAATTTTTTAAATTTTCTTTCTTGATTGAGGTAATCCAAATGGATTTTAATTTTGAAAAAATGTCAGTATGCCTCTGATATTCTGCAGGAAAAGACTTTAAATAAGCTAGGAAATAGTTTCTATTGCTATAGCTTCAGATGTTCCTGCTTACTGACCCTTTCAGAGGTCACTGGAAGTATGGCAGGCAAAGAGCTTGTAGAAGGAAGTCCTTGATTAGTTAAATACATAGCTGTCTATGCTCAAGAGCAAGGTCTTATGCCTTTATTGTCAAACTGATGTTTGTATTGGGCATGATACAGTTACTTTAAGCTTAAACAGTATTTCTTTAACTACAAGTCCCTTTCAGCTGACAAACTTTTCTGTAAGACGGACATAATAGTTGATTTTGCACCTTTAAGTATCTGTACTGTATATAACTGAATAAAAAAGTATGTTATGCAATAAGGTGCATACCAATGTCCAGGTAGTACTTTAGAGCTATTGAGAAATTAGTGACATCAGTGATACCACAGTTTCGTATTTCCTTTTGTTTATATAATCTGCACATTATCTACAAGCATAGCTCTAAAACAACAATAATTTTTGTAATTATAGACATGTCTGAAATTCATTATGTGGTAAATGTATATTCCCAAGGATGACTAACGTGCTGAGAGGACTGTGCATAATGAGTGCTTTGCATTTTATAGATTTGATCCAGAGAGAGGGTAAGAACCTTGTACAATTTTCTGAGCACCAAAATGTTATCAGCTAGAGAAACCAGCAGTTACAATCCTGGTGTCTTTTAACATTGGGTGTTCTGCAGGATAGTAGTGTGTCTGTGCTTAAATAATGTCATTCTTCAGGATATTATCAGAAGACTGGGTGGAATTTAAATTACAAGCAGCAAAATATATACATGGTGACCTTATTTTTGCTAATATGATGGACCACCTTTCTTTCAAAAGCACTTGGGAATTATGTGTATTTCTCCAAGAATATTATACAGTCCCTCATGTATACTGGGGGGGGTGGGGGGGAAGTCCGTGGGAAGAGAGGAAAAAGATCTGGTATAAATTAGGGGCACATATGCTGGTGTACTATTCACACTTTGAAGGGATACAAGCAGATAACTTGAGCAGACTCTTCTGGTGTTTGGACCTCAGGTTTTATGGATCTTTTGGGTTTTTTCCATTCAAAATTCCTAAGAGTGAGCTTGATTTGTTTTAAGAAAGTGTTTGCAGACATTGAGAGAGATATTAAGCTTAGTGTTAATTATATAAATTGATGTGAATATGTGATTGAGTCCTGAGAGGGTTAGATTTTTCCCAGCTGTGAGACAGATCACATTAAAAAGCAGATAATTTTTAAGTTAATTGCATGAGTTAAAGGAATTTGCAGTAAAAATATGAGTGTGTTTAGAAATAACTTTAACAAAATGTTTTATGGTCTTGGGTGGCCTTAATACCCTGGTAGTGTGGTGAAGAAAATGTTGATTTTTCTTTTTGGAAGGAGTGAAGAAAGCCTGACTACTTTTGTTTAGTAAAATCCTAGAAAATGACTGCTTTTTCTTTAGCATGCTTTGGAGAAAAAGAACAAGAAAGGATATACAGGTAATAACTTCTGTGACATAAGGGTGATTCATCACTTGTTTTCAAGTGATGCTCACTACAAAGTTTCTAAATACCTTTCTTTAATTTGCAGACTGGTTTTCCCATTTTCTGTTGCCATTTTCAGTACAGTTTGATTCAAGACTAAGTCTGAAGTTGACCTTGTCTTGGGGAGCGTGAGGATTGGATCAGATGATTATAGTTTGAAGTCAGTGTTTGGATCCAGTATACTAGAAGACACCTTTGGCACTGGGTTCTGAAAGTAGCTTTAATATCCTGATGTTTACAGAGGACTCCTTTCTTATGTGAGATGTTGATCCTGAGGCCTCTTTTAAGGAATTTTCTGGGTTTCTTAGAAGTCTTGATTATTTCTTTTTAACAGATAATAATACGAAACAATTAGGCTGCTGTATTTAGATCTAATTATTTTACAGAAGGTGCAGGATTTGCATGTTCAGATGCATAATTTCAGAAAATTACAAACAAGAAAGGTTTTTCTTTGTTTCCCTCAAACAGCTGCAATGTATGTCTATAACACTCCCTGTGAATGGGAAACTGAAATATTTTTACCAGGTTTGGGCTTTGTACCAATTCATTTGAGAGAGATCACTGAATTGTCACCTTCTTTCCTGAGTGTTAGACCTGGAATCATGACACTGCCCTGAAGATGGTTAGCATTGCAGGAATATCTATATGTGGGATCTAACTAAGGCTATACACAAACATTTATGTGTTAAATTGCATCATCACATTACTGAAAGTTTCTCCTGACTCTCTTCATTCTGAAAACTGTGCTCTAAAATTTCCAAAATTGTTCTCTTTACCTTTTATAGAAAAACTGTTTGGGTTGGGATTTTTTTGGTTAACTGTCCTGTGATGATTGATGTACCCTTTAAGGTGGATTGAGCACTAATGGCATTTGTTCAGATTTTAAGCTTCCTGGCATGCTGCTCATGTATAGTATGAAGGATGTGCCCCTACTTGAGAAGGGGAGAAGGATCAAGTGTGTGATTAGTATAACAATTTAAATGCAAAAGTTGAGTTTGCTGTGAGGTTTTTTTGGTTGGTTGTTTGATTTTGTTGTGGTTTTTATTTTTATTTGACTGTTGCCTTTGTAGTAAACATAGCTTGCTTCCTGGAAAGGCAGACTTCTCCCAGGAATTTGCCATGAGGAAGGCTGTTCCCAGAACAACAGCTGTACACTGCAGCCTTTTAAACTGCACTACATCTGCATAAGCTTGCCTGTCCCTAGCATTTGTTTTTGTTGGGGGTAGCTGGCATAGGTAGCAGTAGGTATAGAACACCAGGAAGTCTTTTGAGAGTTTACTGTATGTTGATAGAATCCTCTAGTGTAACAGCAGGAGGTGGCAATTCTATGATTTAGACAAGGCCTCAGTTGGAACAGCAGACACCTTGGTTTTTATTTATTACTTTTATTTGCAAAAACTGTGTCTAGTATTATAGTACACGTTAGTTTTTCAGCTACTTCTGCTACTTATAGTTTTACGTTACTTGTTTTAGTCTGTTTCTCCTATTGAGATACCTGGGAAGAAAACCTACAAAAGAAATACCAGTTTTCATGTGATAGGAAGGTGTTTTTCAAGTGTTAAGTTGATTGGAAATTTATAGAAGTATAATTTTGAAAAATCTGGAGATAAAGAAAAAATCCTTCCTTCTCATAACCAAGAGTATCTTCATTTGTTTAAAAAAATAGTAACATGCTTTCTCTGGTAATTGTTATCTTGGTACACTAGCCAATGACCTGTTAAGTACAAGTCAGGTAAATACTAAAGAAAGTTGAAAGACTTGAACAAGTCATAAATGTCTTGGATTATAATACATTCTATGGCAAGCTTAATGTTTTATAAAAGCAGTAACAATCAACTGTATATTTACTGCTGTATATGGTTAATAAGGCCCATACTGATGCTGCATATACTGAAGGCATATATGTCTATCAAATATTTTATGATGTATATTCTTGGATTTATAGAATTTATAAAATTAATGTTACAACAATAAATCTATGTTTGGAGAAGAACCTAAGAAGAATCAGAGTACTACAATGAAAATATTCAGTGTTTCAGTTAATTCAAAATAAATGAGGAAATTAAATTTAAATATTTTTAAAGAGTCCTTGAATGGTTTGTTGATTAGAAACTAATGTAACTCCTTGTCTAAGATAAAACACCAAACAGGCAGCAGCTGCTGGTAATTGGTGCAAGTAATTGTAGAGCCAATAAGTTGAAGAAGTGCTTATTAAAAGAAACTGCCTTCCTATCTGCTTGTAAGTTCAATTGAGTAATGCACTCTACATGTGGTCTGACGGTAGGTAAATTATACACCTGATTTAAAAACACTCCATCCATAAGAGCTCCTATTTTGCTCATCCATAAAATTTTTACTTTCTTTATTACTAACTACTTGCAGCAGCATATGGCATAATATCTATCAAATTAGGCTTTGAGGACATCTTAGACTGGCACCCTGCTGACTTGAAACATGTGCTTAATGCATATTGCAGTGTTTTTAACCCGTTAAGTGCCCCTAGCATAGGCTTCATACTCCCAAGGCAAGAATGCCCATGTGGCCTCTTGGATACAGACTGCACATGCTGCTGATCTGCTGGCATTCGTCCGAAAGTGATGAATCTGCCTTGAAATGGCTGTTGCACAGACATCATTTAAAGCTCATTCTAAAGAAACTTTGAGGCCACAACATCTTAGTTCTGAAATGATAAGAAAATAAATGGATTGGAGAAGAGTTGTAATTCAAGCTTAAGAATAATTTTTTAAAAATATTTTAAAATAATTTTAAGACTGAAATTAAGCCACACTACTCCTTCAGCATATTAGTTTGCATGTAGATTGTTCTGAAAAAATCCATTCATGTGATGAAATTGTCTTCTAGTTGAAGTTATTTGAGGTGGTGATGTGCACTCATCACAAAGGTGAGTTTCTGGTCACATAAATAAAAACTTTCTTTGAACTGCTCCTCAACCAACAAAAAAATTTCCTCCAGCTCCAAATTTTTCTCTTCAAATTAAAGCAAATCATTCACAGTCATGTTTTCCTTTAAACAAACTGTAAGAAGTCCCAATTATCTACAGGTCTAGAAATGTTTTCATGTACCTTTTAACAAGTGGTGCACTGTGCGTAAAACTTGAGAAAAAACTACTGCAGACATACACTAAACTGATAAATATTTGAGGGGGGGGATAAAGGCATCTGGTTCCACAACCACAGAAAAGTCATTTGGATGGTTTCACTGTGGGCTTTGTGAAAGCTTTCAAAGCATTCCTTGGAAACAATTTTAAAATCTGAATGCTCCTTTCCCTTCTTGACAGTGAATTTTAATGAAGATTTTCATTGGAACTGATTAAGAAGTTAGAGGTTTTATTTTTAAACTGAAATAAACTTACACCTCAAGTTGCTTTAGCCTCAAGGCTAACTTGGCAATGGCTTTATCCTAGTCTTGTATATTTGTAGTGGTTTTCTTGAGTATATTTGGACAAGATTTGTGCTGCAAAGTTCTGCTGCCAGGGTTGGATTACAGTCTAAGAAAACAGCAATCACACTGCTGATGGACATGCTGTACTGCATAAGCTGGAAAAGGCTCCTGTGTTCGTGTAGCTGGTGGTGTTCTAGGAAGCAACTCAATCAATGAGTTACTTTTGTCATGGTGGATGCATCTTCACTAGAAGACTTGCTCCACTCCTGCTGCTCTGGCTAGGCAGCTGTTTCAGGGTAGCACAAGCTTGTTAAGTGTCTACATGCACAGATAACTACTAAGGCAAACAAGCTAGCTAAAGAAATCTGAGGAAGTTAATAAAAATAAGAAATATTGATATAGATCAGTAATAAAATTAATGGCTAATTCTTATCTACAGTGATATGGGTTTAGTTGAAATGTAAATGGAAACAGGGGTTTTGAAATGACAAGCACTTTTTGTAAGTAAAGAGAGGAAGATAAATTGAAGGATGTGGACACACAAAGAAGTTATGGAAGAGTAAGCTCAAGAAGATCATTTTACAGGGGCTGTCCCTGTATATACTTGCTCTAAGGGATCATACCTTTCTTCCATTGGGAGGAGAGATCCTTCATGTTTATCATAAAGATGTGCACAAAAGGAGTTTTGATGCATGTGAGAGTGCTCATTCCAAAAGGCTTTTTTGCCCAATGTCTTGTTTCAAACAATGAGTTGTTCCCTAACAAAGCATGACATCAGGGCAAAAACATATGAAACTTCTTTGATGTTCTTGCTTTTAATTTTTTTTTCATTTTTTTTTTCAGCTCAACTGAGTCACTTTTGGGTTTATGCTGATGTAGTAACCCTCAAGTGATTACACTGCTGTGTGCTGTTGAAAGCTAGTGAATATCAAGAGAGCTGCCTTGCTTCCTCTTAGTCTTTAACTTCAGGTGGGAGGAAATAAGTTACCTGGCACTTAACTTATGCCTGAATCTGAGCTTTCTTGATTGCAGAGGAAACAGTGAATGCTAAAGGGTCAAAACAAGCACTATTATTATTATATTTAAACCAGAATTGCTATATTCATTATCAACTCTGCTACCAAGATGATGACAAAGAAAGCCAGCTTAGCTTTTTAAAAAAAATCTCTTTTTTTTGAGGCTTCACAACCTATTGCTAGCAGGTTGGAAGAGAGATTTTGAACCAAGCGCAAATATGAGATCAACCTTTCAAGAAGTCTAATAAATGTACCCATGAAAGGTGGTTTTAAGTGTTTAAATGTTGAATGTCAACTAATCTCCGTACATTCAAACTTGAGAACCAGGTGGGTGTTGGTTTTTGGTTTTCTGTGTGGGGTTTTTTGTGGTGTTTTTTTGCTAGATCATGTTTCCTTATTAGAGTTAACTGAATGTATTCACCAATTGCCTACCAAGTGTTCATCATCTACAAATTCCTGTCTGTGGGAACTGGGAGGTGGAAGGTAAGGTAGTATATTGCAGGAAGTAGGAATGGTGATGGAAATAAAGCACCTCTAGGTAGGAGTTAAAAAGCAGAGAGAAAGCAAGCAAGAAGAAACTTTTTTTTGTCTGTATATTTTGCTGAGGTGAATTTGTGTCTAATGCACCTTTGGAGACTAAAGTTGAATTAGAGATTGAAAATGTTCCTTAGGGACAAATTATAGTAAGCCATTAAACCCCTTTTTGATAAAATTTTAACATCTCCTTTTCTTCATGTTCATGCACAACCTTAATGTGAAGGAGGGATTCCTTTTGGCCATTTCATTAAGCAAAATCATCATTAATTTTAAAACCCTTTTTATTAAGTTCATTAAAACGCAAAGTCCCTTTGACTCAGTATCTTACTTCTGACAGAGACCCAAGACAGAATGTAAGAATAAGGCACTCACACCATAATACTTCTCCAGACTACTTCCTCAGCTTCCAGCAGTTTGCAGTGCCATGTTTCAAGGCAGTAATAGGTTTTTTCTATAACTTTCAGTGGACTTTTATGCTGCTGTATCACGTATTTTGTAAAATGCATCTTTAATTTTGTAGCTCTTTAATGTCCCTCATCTCTAGACTCTAGTCCAGATTTTTACAGTCTTTGTTGCTTTCTGTATCTTTACTCTTGCTATTATGCATTTTGGGGAGGGAAAGGGAAGAATTGCACTTGCTATTGAAGATACAGAAACACCACATCACTTCTTAATTTGTTCTCTCTTTCTTAAATATTCACAATGTTTAGATGACTCTGCAAGTGAGCCTTGAGCTGGTGTTTTCATTAAAAAAATTTATTACCAAATGGTAATAGTTATCTTGAACCCTCTGTCTGCATAGGTAAAATGAGACTGTTCTTTCTTCCTAAGTATATCTTAACTTTTATCCACAATTAATTTCATCTGCCATTTTATTGCTCATTCACTTGGCACTGTAACATTCTTCCATGACTCTCCAATTAGGGATTTGTTCCCACAAACTTTAGAAATCTAGATTCTTTAAATATTACAAATAATGTGGGCCTTATCACAGATCTTCATGAGCTGCTACTGCTGACCTCATACCACTATGAAAATTGTCTGCCTACTCCTTACCTTGTATTTCCTTTGGTTTTTAAATCTTATTTATTACCCAGGTGAGAACCTTCCCTCTTATCTCATGGCAACTTAATTTCTTTAATAGCTTTTTAAATGGACTTTGCCAACACTCTTTTTGAATTTCAAGGTTTTATCACTAAGATCTTATACATATAATTGTTGAATTCTTTTAAAAACACCAATAAATTTCTGAAGTAATGCTTCTTTTTACAGAAAGCATATTGAGTCTTCCTTAATAAGTCTCAGGTATTTATGTGCCCATCTTTGTTCTTTAAACTCCTCCTTACATCAGGGTTTTCCTTTGGGCATGGTCATTTGGATTTTGCTGTGGAAAATTAGAGTAAAATATATAATAAAGTACTATCTCTCCATGAGGGAACTAGCACAAGATTTAAATTTTTTCTGACTAATAAATGGTTCAGAGTCCTAAAGATGACCCAAGAAAATACCTCTCTCTCTCTTGCTTGCTCTTTCTTTCTCCAGGAGTTCTGCATGCTTGGAGGAAAATACAATCCTTACAATGTCATGAATGTGGAATTACATGGGAAAGAGATCCTGTCAAATCCTCTACCATCCTTCATACATCACTATTTCTGTCCTCCAATTGGGTTACTTGATATGTTTTGCTTGTATTTGCTTTTTAGTATGCCATACAAAAGATGGAGCTCCCAGTAAACTGATTTAATGAGTTTGATTGTATCCTATAAAAGCAAAAACCAACCAGGTCAGATATGGTTCCATGCTATATTTGTCTTACTCCTCCATTAAGAGTATTTAAAAAGCAGAAAATGGTATTTTTTTCTACTACATTTACAATTTCCAGCTTTATTCTTTACACCAAGCACTGTGTAACCTTAAGGTGATGCCCTAACTCATAAATGGCATGGGGTCAGACTTTCATCAGGTAGCTACGATTGATTTACTCCACCGGACTTTATATATTCAACATGTGAGCTGCATGTATTTTGGCAACATGTGCAATTGTGCAGTGAAGGAAACTGCTGCCAGTAGAATCCTAAATTCATTTGTTAGAAAGGTTAGGCAATGTTAATTGAATTAAGCAAGGAACTGCTGTAAGGGAAAGCCATTCTCTATTGTAATAGTCTGTTACCAGTAAAATTCCCAATTTTGAAATTTCAAGTTAAATTTTACTAGCTTTACTTGTTAAATGTTTTGAATATAATCCTGATGATGTGTTAAGAATATCGCCAAGAAATACATATTTAAATATCAATATATGTGTGCACAGCTTTCATGATGGTGAAATTAGACTGCAATAGACTGCTGAATAATAAGCGTTTATAAGATCAAGAACTAATGCACTGTTCACTAAGGGTTAGGATGGCAGAACTTAGTGGATTTTATAGTATTGTTATAGGTTGGATGGGAAATTAAAACTATGTTAATTATTCTGAAAACAAAAAATTACTTTCTGATAGCTTTCTAAATTTGTATTTTATTATCCTCCAGGAATAGCTTAATTGACTCGTACTTCAACTACTTTAAATCCTTTAAAATATTATGTTAAAAAACATGCTTTAAAAATGTTTCTCTTCCTTCAGTAAGGAGTTGCTTTAAGGGAAAAAATAAAAAGCTGAACTACATATTGAATTTTCCAGGCTGTGTTTCTGCACAGCAATCTTCTGAAAAAGTGCAATTATTTCTTTTTTCCACTCAAACATGCATTTGAGAGGAATGAGTATATCAGATAAAGAGCTGAGATTCAATTCAACTCAACCTTGAGTCACTCTCTGACTCTGTCTCTTTAAAAAGAAAAAAAAAAAAAAAAACCAAGGTGGCAAAATCAATACAAACCAATAATAACTTCACATTTGTGGAAGCAACATGAATGGCTCTCCAAAATATTGAGACACATCCAAGTACATTTTAGCAGAGCTGATATTTATCAGAAGTCATTTGCCCTCAAGCAGATGCTCTCTTTCATTGTGCTCCTGTCACAAATGACTAAGATTTATGACAGACAATTACAGCATCTGCAGTTAGCAGCCTTATAATCAGCACCATTATTTAACGATTGGTGCAATAAACTGACTCCTGTTACTGTTTATCAGATATCAGTCAGTTCTGGCTATTTTCTTCAGCTCCCCAAATCACAGTATGGTGCAACCACTGCCTTTTAATGGCTAGTCAGAAGCAGGCACATTTTCACGTTTTGTACAGACTGCCGAGGAAAAAGAAAAAGCAACCAATTACATGTATGTATGGTGCCCTCTCATTTGAGATGCCTGTGTATGTAACTATCTCTATACAGTCTAAAACCTCTTGAAAAAAAATAACAGCTTTTACTATTTCAGATAAGAGCTTCTATTTAGGCTTCTGCATGGGGAAAAATGTCTTCTGTTTAAATATTCATGTTTTAAAGAGTGAATACAATGTTGATATACTGGAGTAGTCATACTCTTGCAGCATGAATTCTGTATGCATTTGAGGAAGGGACAACATCCATTCAGTTATTCAGCCTCCTGAATGTTAGGCAAATAACAGAATTGTATTTTAAACTTATTAATGTTCTTATCAAAATTAAAAGCTTGAAATATTTCAGTTGTGGTTTTTAACCAACGTGTATGATGTATGTTATGAGACTTCTATTTGGTCTGTGTGTTTTCCTGGAAACCTTGTGAGAGGGAGCTGGACAATGTTTGAGCTGCAAGTCCAACTGAAAAGTATGTTAAGACTTGCTTGTGCTCCAAAAAGATGCAGTTTCAGTGCCGTGTTCTGGCATTACTTAGCCTGGTGGTCATGAGGTGTGAGTCTGGCTCCCTTAAATAAATGATGTTGTAAGCAAATGCTTTGTGTAACTGGGAGAAGACTTTGTCCCCTGTAGCTTGAACACTAAATTTCTTAAGGATTTTTTATTATTATTATTGCAATTCCTGCATCTTGTCTGCATTAGTTCATGTCAGAGTAGGGTACACTTGATGTTTATTGACATATTCTTCTGTTTCAGCTGCTAAATGAGGATGCTTGTTGTCCATAAAGTTTTCAAGGAAAAGATTGGCTGTGTTAAGTGACTAAGGAAAATAAGTTAGATCAGTTTTCCTTCTGCCAATAGAAAATAGTTTGAAGGTAAATAGTGCTCTTCTGCACTTTATGGAGTCATCTTGTCAACAAGCAGAATTTAAAATCACTTGAAATACTGAACTGAAATTGCTTAGTACAGATATGTCCTGATATGTTGTCTTAAAATATGTATGCTTCATGTTTGACTTGTGTATTAATAAACTAAGAAGAACAGGGCTGATTATGTTTCTTGGTTCAACAAGTACCTAACCTGTTGTTGTTTTTATTTATCTGGAATAACTGATTACTCATTTCTGAGGTATTCTGGAGAGAAAGTCAGAAGATAAACCTATTATACATGCCTTTGATTAGAATTTCACTTTTGGTGATATTTTTGTAGTTATTTGAATGGATGTATTCACTTTATTTTTTTTAAAGAGAGTTCATATGAGTGGTTACAGCCTTCCCAGTTCTTAAAACTTAGGGATTTGATTTCAAGTTTCTTTTTGTCTAGGGTAGTCACCATTAAAATTGATTTCTTATATTTTCAGTAGATCTTAATTATCTCGTAAAATAATTTTAGATGAACTCTGCACTGATAGGAGAGAGTCTACTAAAACTGAGTGTATGAAATAATTTATTGTCCAGATTTACCTCTGTAATGCTGTAATACAATTGAAGAGGGTATGTCTTTCAAAAAAAACCCCAAACAAACAAACAAAAAAAAACCCAAGCAAACAAAAAAACCTCCACCAAAACAAAAACAACAAACACCCCCCCCCAGTAGAAAAGCTGATTTATGAAGATTACGCCTTGGTCTGTATCACTGATTTTGAAGTCATTTGTGAACATAGAATATCATTAGTATGCAGTCATGGAGCAGTTTGTTTATGCTGATAAATATCTTCCCGGGACTAGATTGAGACAACTGAGTTAATTTCATTTTCAGCTGCTGTAGATGTTAAATGATATTTAAGATTATTAATCGTAGATGATACACTTTGCAGAAGCTACTTAATGATGCAATCACACTAATATTAAAATCAATAGAATTTAATCTTCTAACTCAGAGCCTGGTTTTGTTTTGTTTTTATTTTCTGAAGTACACACTGCCCTAGCTACCCTTTTAAAGTTGTTCACATACTATAAATAAGAGATCTGTTATTAGGGATCTCTTAGGTAGATTAAAGTCAGGTATAAGACTTGGTCATATATAAAGAGAAATGTATATAAATTCATGCTGATGGACGACTAACTCTGCCAGGCAGGAATATTTGGTGCCCAGCAATGAGAGTTTGGATTAGTAGGCTGTAATACTACGCTAAGTTCATGAAAGGAATAAAACCCCATTGCCTTCTCTCAGCTACATTATAACACGCATTGAGAGTCTGGCAAAGGAAGTCATGGGACAAGGTAATATAAGCTGTTTAAAATGAATGTTTGGACACTAAAATGTTTTAGAAGTGAAATTGGGATTTTTGCTTTCAACTGAAATTAGAGACCCTTGTCTATCACCTATGTCAGGATTCATAGTAGGTGTTCCTGTAGATATTTATGATATAGGTTGTGGGATGAACTAACTCCAGCATATGTTCTAATCAGTGGAAAAGACTGTCCTTTATCATAAGAGTTGTCGAATCAAGCTAATTAATAATGAGTTGTTATGGTTTTAGAAAAAGATAACGACTAGTCATGTTGATGAAGGTTCAGGATGCTGTAGTGTGATGTGGTGTTAAAATCTGTGAAAGCTTCTAAGTGGTTTATTCCTATTTTTATTTAAAAAAAAAAAAATAGAATTGAAAGTTAAAATCTCTTTTGTCACTTTTGCTCCAATTAGTAAAAATCATTGGAATCTCATTCTGACAAGCAAGTTTGTTTTGGAACTTGCTTTTATTAAAGTAAAACCATTGTCTTCTACTTCTGAAACAGAACTTGGGAAAAGAGGGGATAATGCAACTGCTGTTGCTTGCCTTAAGTCACACTTTCCTTATTTGTATTTCAGTGGAATGACATTTAGTGTGTAGGGTTTTTTCCAGCTCCTTCTTTTCCTTTATAGTATGTATGAGTAGTTTTTATTACCCATGCTTGTTATCTACCATCTTTCTCTTTACAAGAACTTGTAAACTGTGAACAAGAACTTAGAAACTATGGATATCACATTGAGCAATGCACCATATGATAAAGTGTATTTAATTTGACATGAGCCAGTATTAAAAGGCTGTAAAGATCTCTTCCAGAAGAAGAGTATGGTGGCAAGCAGCATGCAGTTGTCCTCTGAGAGGACGTTTGTAACGCTCTTCCCATTGAACACCTATTCCTATTCATCCCATTGTTAACCAAGAAATCCACAGGAAGGTCTGGAAAGTAAAGTATTCACAGTAGAAGTTTCTAAACTGGGACAAAAATTTTCACTTTTGTGCAGGGAGTCATTGTAAGATAATGCACCACTGCTTTCTCAAAATAGTAGTTTCTGTGGGGTAGGAATGCGAATTGTAGGGCAGTATCCCCAGAAGCATTTTCTTCCAAGTACTTAATATTAAATAAGCAGCAAAACATGATCTCCTAGTGAAATGCTGAGGCAAAGGCATCAAGAACAACCTTTGGGTATATCAGCAAGCAAATGGTACCAGGAGTAAAGAATTACTATTTCAATTATCTCATAAGTGGTCTTAGAGCTTTATTGAAATACTTCAGAGAGTTGTACTTCGGGTTTTGTGGTGTTTTGGGGAGGTTTGGGGGGTTACTTTGGGGTTGTTGGTGGTTTTTTTGAAACTTTGCTTACAATGTGAGTTGTTTTGGGTTTTTTTTTTTAGTTTAAATTTTCAATTTATCCCTCTTCCTCCCTCAAAGTTCAAGCAGTAGCTTGGTCAATATGCAGTAAGCTACATGGGAGATGGTCACTGATAGCCAGGAGTTGCTGTTCATAAAGGATGTTTGACAGACCAGCATTCCAAACTGAACTGACATTCAGGCTAGAATCAAAATATGTTTTCAATAGTGATTTTTATATCCATCATTTTAAATCTGTGTTCAAAATAGCTTTTTTAATCACATGCTCTTTATCATGCTTACTCTGTAAGAAGTTCCTAATTCTGGAATGGCAGAGTGAAGACTGTACTTTGTTTCAAAGAACTTAAGCTGCTTTAGTTGTAAAACTCCTTGAAGTAGATGGGCAATATAACACTGTCACGATAGATGTTATCAGTATTCGCTTCTCCACAACACTTGGTATTCCACAGTTAGAACATGCCTGAGACATTTCTCAGTGAGATATACTATACGATCAATAAAAACTTGCAGTGGTAACGCTTGTGTGATTAGTTCATTCAGTAGTTCATAGAATTATGAATACCTGGGGGGAAAAAAATTATTTCAATGCAGGACCAGCTTTATTGGTTTGGTATTTTGTCCTAGAAAACGATCTGAAATGGTTGTCCCTATTGCCTGCTGTTTATGTCCTTACTATATTGAATAACTACTTATTCTTGCTAGTGAATTAAGACATGAAAATTAGCTTAATCTTCTTTTAGTGAAGAAAGGTGATAGGTTCAATCAGTCAATCACTAAATCTCTTAAAACTAGAAACATTTCCTTTTGCACTAGAGTGAGTACAGGAAAAAATATTTGCCATTCCACTCAAATAACATTTGCCTCTACTTCTTTGTCATCAATGAATGGTCTTCTGTCAAAGTTTTGAACTTCTTGATTTAATAAAGTACATGCATGTGTCCTGTGGAATTTGAGAAAAGTTTCTTGTAGTGCAGAAGAGCTAGGGCAGGACAGCAATGAGTGTAAAATGCATATATGCTGTTTGGTATATATGCCTATAGGGTATTTGCATTTGGGAAAAATAGTGATAGCAGCATTATTATGTACTTTCTAATGCAAATATTTCTGCAACTGTCAGCATAACACAGTATGGGGGCCATGGAGAAATGTTATCTAGGGAAACCCTTGTTTGAAGAGTTCCACAGATTCCTTCTTTCATAAATGTTTGTTCATATTCTTTAATAAAATGCTGTATTATTTCTTGAATATTCCCAGCATATCTTTCTGTTATGTCAGATTTGTTTCTGGATCAGACTAGATCAAATCTAATTAAATTTTAAGGGTCACAGTTTGAGATACTTCCTATTATTCATGTAGGAGTTGAATCTTGGTTTATAAAGAAAACAACCTGGTAAAACATTGCTTCTAGTGTTTGCTGCACAACCACTTTATATTCCTCTTTCTGCTAACATTTCTGTCATTGCAGTCCTGGGATGATCAAGCCAGACCAGACCAAATGGACCTCAGTCCATGGCCTTTTTGCCCTTTCCCTCTAGCATCTTTAAATCATGATATTAAAAGCAATGTCTAGGAGTTTCTGCTGGAGTTTTAGCTGGAAATACTAATGACACGACACACAGAGCAGCTCTTCTCCTAGTGGTGGGGGAAGTAAAAAAAAAAAAAAAAGTAAAATAAAATTGCCATTATTAAGACAAATATTTTATTGTTGCTTACCTTTACAAGTGTTTTTAGTACTAAAATGCATTCCTTTATTTAGAAGAATAAGGTTAAACCACTCTTGTCAAATACTCAGTTCTTGCAAAATGTATACTAGAAAAACATTGTCTGGACATTTATAACAATAAGGCAAACAAATAACAAAAGAAAACAAAGATAATCAAGTATACAACTGAAAGAGGCTAAACAAATTAGAATAATACCATATTTTCCAGGTCTTAGTTTAAGGAAAAGAGAATAAATATATATAAGCTTACAAGTAGAACGAACACTAAACTTCCCCTTTTATATAATGAATTTAACTTCAGTCACGTACAAAGCTTATATGATATTTGACTTGGAGTGAATTTGCTTTGGAGTGAATGACCAGATCTATATTTGAACAAGAGATCCTCGGCATTACTTGAAACCTATTTTTAAACAAATTAATTGTTTTCAGACATAGCAGATTAGCATAGTATCAGAGCACTGCACTCATTCTTTTTCAGCATCTGAAATTCAGTGCCTGGCACCTGCCGTTGTGGGTTCCCCGTTGACATCTGTGGAACTGGGGCGGTTGGGGTTGTTGGGTTTTTTGAAGACTGAACAGTTGGACAAAATTTTACAGCTATGTATACTAGTCTGTTCTTGATTTTGAAAGCTGCAGCTGAGTGGGCAATTTTCACCATAATACTCGAAAGGAATCAACAATTAAAATAACGATTTACAAGATCAAGTCGTCTTTTCTTTTTAGGAAAGAGATTTTCCTGCTATCATAGAGTAAACTGATTAGAGTCCTTAAAAATGAAAAAAAATCTACAAATTGGTGCATTTTAGAAGACTGAAACTTGTAGGCATATGATATGTAAAATCAGAATTTATTCCTTACACTCTTAGCCAAACGTTCTGTGTAATTGCTGACTAGTAATGCCAAAGAAAAAGGTAATAGTAAAGTGTTTAGTGTAGCAGCATTGCTCATTTATGCTATTGTTGAATTAATAGTATAGTGGCCAGTATTATAGAGGTGAATCTGCATGATATGTGGTACTCGGAGCAAAAGAATTATTTTAGGCTAGTTTTAAGAGGTTTTTTCCTGGACACACTACAGCAGACTCTGTAATAATAACAAAATAATAATACTAAAAAAAGAATAAGAGTAATTCTATTTTTATGGCTTTCATTATTTGTTTAATTTTCCCTGGTATATTGTGGGACTTCGGTTTCAGTGCTGTCATACAGAACTATATGTGTTTATCAGCTAGAGATGTTTATAAGACTATTTTTAAAAGATCCTTTTAGAGGGTTAAACTTTGTCAGCTAATTGTTTGTGTACAATGTAGTGATCTAGCTCCCCCTAGTGTATTAAAAAAATCCCCCAAAGATTTAATGAAGTATTTAATGAATTAATAAAATGGGAAAATGTGTTTTTGAGGCACGTAGCATAACACCCTGCTCCATTAGAAAAACATCATTACAGTTTTTAGAAAGGAGAAAAATTATCTTTTTCTCTGACTTTCTACTACAGTTTTTCCAGTGAAATGTGATGTTTATAAATAATTTTTTCATAAATTTACTAATAAGAATTAAAGCCTCTGAAACATTCCTTTAAACACTAGAATGTGTTACTGAGTTCTAGGAATGACTGCAAATTTACTGACTTTCTGTCCTCCTCTTAGGAAAAGATTTGTGTCAAACAGAACTGTTTAGAGCAGCTCTTTCTAAAATGAACGTGTTTGGTAAAATCCTCTTTCTTTTTGTAGCTGTTATACTCTATGCATCTAATGAAATCATAAACAGAAAATTATAGCTTCATTCTAGGGAATGTGAAGACTTATTCCAACAGATGGCATCAAAACACCGGTCTGAACTATATGATTGCTGATTGTTAATTGCTTCTGTAAAACAATCCTTTTAAACAGAGTAATGCATTTTATCATACAGATTATAGTTCTACGCATTTTGGTTTTTCAATATGTGTTAACATTTTCTCCTCCAGTGTAAGATTTAGTGTTTGCATAATTATCGGATTAAACAACAGTGACTCAATTTTTTTTTTAAAGAAACGAGGACAAGAAGATAGAGAATTATGAATCACAATTTCTGTTTATTTGGAAATGCTAAATTACTGTACAAGTATGAGCTTCTATTATGCGTAAAACAAATGAAGCAAGATGCCCTTAAGTGCAAAAACAATTACCTAGTCCAGCATTCTTCACTCAAGAAACTCCCCGTGACGTTAGTGGAAGCCTTGGCTGTATAAGGAAAGCAGAGTGCAACAAAGATACTGTACGATATCCATTAATCGTTATGAAATCAATACACCTGATTATCCATTTGTATTGTTCTTGCACCTTAAGGGCTGGATGTTTTATGTAAAACTAAATGCATGGGGAAATTCTTTTAGGTGACTTGGTTAGTCCATCGGTAATGATGTGGGGAATTACATGAGAGTTTGTTTTGTGGAGTTATTCTCTTGTTTCTAATGTAGTCAGCCCGAGAGTGTTGCAGAGATAGCATGCTCATGCTTGAGGAGTCTGGAGGCTTGTACTTTTCTGGTGCTTTCTGCCCTTAAGCCAGTGGAGAGTTGTCTGGTTCCGATGGAGGATTGCATCAAGTTCGCCAGTTGTGATTCAGGTTGTGGTGCGCTATTTTCTCATAAAGGACTCTTGTGACCTTGCCTGGGTGAGTGTTGCCTTTTACCTCAACATAATGGAGGTAGCCAGAACAGTGAGAAAATCAGGCTTGGAAAATAAATTTTTAAATATCTGTGCATACTTTCCGGACTTCTACTCCAGATTGTCTTTTAGTTGCAATATTAAGTTGTTATATGTTCTAAAATGCTTATTATATATAGAAGGTGTAATTATATTGATATCATTACTATATTGTAATCAGTAGGCAGATGTCTGCTAAATGGAATATTGGGCCTGCAATAATGTGCCATTAAATGGCGTTTGTGGTAACCTATTACAAAAAGGGATGTGTGACGATTGTGTCCTGCAATCTGGTTTACCTCAGCGGATCAAGAGGGGCTGTGCTACAAAGGAGCACTCTTACGTCAGTGCTGTTGGTTTATGTTTCTGTTTTGGGTGCAATGGAAACCAGACATAGTGAAAAGGACTTTCCTCTTCTACAGTGAATTTGTCTGTGTGTAGCAAACTTTTGATCTAATGGTTCTAGAAAGGTGGGTAAATGCGAATCTGTCTGTAGACCTCCATCCTTTGCTAGCATGTCCTAATGATTTTTATGCAGAACAATAAATAGATAACAGTCAATTCCCATAGAGTTTTAGTATCATTAATTTATTTGGCAGTGTTTGTGACATTGGGAAATACCTAGTTGCATTAGTGAGTAGAAAAAACTTGGCCTATCCTTAGCAGTCTAAAAATACTTCATTGGAACAGTCTAGGGACCATCAGGTATCGAATTATTGAGTCACATAGGTGTACCAGGGATACAGTTCGATCAGCTCCTCTTTCCTTCCCTGGGTTACTCCTGAAATGGCACAGGAATTTTAAGCCACTTGAAAAGGGTCAGTAAGCTGGAAGCAGTAAGTTTGTCTAGACCAATTTAGGAAGTCCTTTATCTGTTCCTAGAGTATGTTTGAGTACTCTACAAAAGCTTTTTCCATAACACTAGAAGAGAATAATAACAGGGAAACAAGGAAATCTTCAATGCAATCTTGTTGTAAAATACATCTATATTTTACCATAAGATACTACAACTGGGTAAACTGAGGCAAGGGTTAATGTCTTGATTTTTCAAGCAGGTTTAATTCCTATGTCTTTCATTGAAATGGAATTGCTAAGTGACAGGAGAGCAAAATGCATCTATATAACTATGAGAATACAGCAGCCTCTAATCTGAGCCTTGTATATTAATGTTATTATATCATTCACATCTCTAAGAACTTTACTTACAGTTGCAAACCTTTATTTCTGCCATGTAATACAGCACAAGAGCTTAGAAAGTGGGGTTATCTGTTTTCCAGGTAATTTGGAATGGGCTACAATCAGCTTCACGCCCATGAAACAGAAACTGGATTAGCCAGTGTAACGGCGTGTTATGGAAGCTGTTGTTTTTGCAGTTGACTGATGCGTTAACGAGAATGTACATGTGTGAAGTCAGATGTCTGAATACTTCTGTAAGAAATCTGGTTTTCCAAAGGGTGAAGAATGAGTAGGTACTTAACATGTCTGAAGTCAGGCAATTTACTGTGGTGAAAGAATAAGGATTTTACAGTCAAATTAAAAGTACAGTGGGAATAAAAACAAATCCAAATTAAGTTGCATTCTGTTTTCACTTTCTAAAGATTAAAGGCAATT
This sequence comes from Aramus guarauna, assembly GCA_013400195.1. Lineage (NCBI taxonomy): Eukaryota > Metazoa > Chordata > Aves > Gruiformes > Aramidae > Aramus > Aramus guarauna. The sequence continues at coordinate 251,217 of VXBL01006287.1, read as the reverse complement.
TACTTATTCAGGCATGGAACCTGCTATAGACTGACACTGACTGTATGTTTATATTGCATATATGCCATTTGTTGTCCCATCCATAGTACCTGTGTGGAGATATAATTAAGTTGATGTTGGCTGAATTGTCAAAAAAAAACCAAAACAAACAAACAAAAAAAAACCACAGACATTAATGATTTGCCCACAGTGTTGCTTATGCTGGTAAAAGAGCTTGATACCACAAGTGAAAGGCTCTTTTATTGTTTATACATTTTTAATCAATTAATTATTTTGTATGTAAAATCACAAAACTGTCATATTAAACAAGGTGTTACTAAATAATTTTGGATGCTCATTCAAAGTGGAATAATCTATTAGCATTGCAGAAAGGATTCATAATTAACAAGGCTGTAGAGGTGGGCCTGCCTACTGGGCTGTAAGAAATTGTGGAAATAAGCTGTTTCACTGATTGTCATGAGAAGTGATTTTACCCAAGAAATGTAGGATAAAAATCAGAAATGTGGCAAGTATGTATTGAAACTAGATTGTATTTTTTTAAAGCGGTGAGATTGGGTTTTTTTTTACTGACTTTGATTAATACAGGGCAGGTATTTTATGTACATAACATTTCTGTGTTACATTCCACATATAATATACAACCAGTTTAGATCTATCTTCAGGCTGGTAAGACTTTTCTAATTTAACATCCTCAATAAATCTGTTAATTTCTGGTTTTGATCAAACTGTGGTTGCTGAGAAATTTGAAGGGGGCAGAATGGAGTATGGGAGTGTTGGTATGTGGGGACCCAGACCAGCTCCTCTCCCATGTTGAGGAAGTCCTTGCTCACTTCATGAGGTGGTCAAGATGAGTGGTCTTGGCTTAGGAAATGAAACACCAGAATCCTTTTTATTCAAAATAATAATAATGATAATAATCACTATATTATAAATTAATTTTATTCAGAGGGTCTCCAGTGTTAGAAATTGCTATCTTTCATTATGCAATTATTTTTAACTTTTATTATCTCTAATCTTTAGGGATTTGGGGTTTTCTTTTGTTTACCTTTTAAAAGCTGTCTTAATTAGGTTGTTTTATAGCAGAATTTTCAGCTTTTCTTAAATAGCATTAAATAGACTATTCTTTTCCAATTTCCTATCTGCTAATGCAGCTTTTTTCTTTTACCAAATTTTAACAGGACTCCATATCACTGTTATTAGGATGTCTCACACACACACAAAAAAAATGCCAGTGATGTTTTGAGCATGGGTGTTTTATTGTGTTTATTTTTAAATACATTTCATGAGGTTCCCTGGACAGAATAAAATAAATGAATCCTGCAAACATCTTCATTATGGTGTATCCAGAAAAGAAAGGAATCTGAATTAGGACTGTATTCTTAGCATAGTTTATAATAAGCGTTATCTTTATGACAAGCTTAAAGAACATAAATTGCTGAATCCCTAACAAAAAGCATTTGAAACAATCGGCTAATTAGGAAAGGGGGGAGAAAGAGCAATATTTGTTTTCCTTTGCAGTCTAGATAAATAACGCTTAACATGAATACATAACTTATTTTGAATGATCTGTTGTGTCAGTATCTGGCACGTCTTTTTCAGTGACAACAATTAAGGATACGTGTAAATGGAAATGCAGACTATCTGTCATTGTCCATTTCCTGGTAGTGAAGCATGCAGTCTGCCTCCCAGCAAGATCATTTTGCCAGGATGTGAGTGAGCTGGTCACAAAATGCATAGTTGATTATCTCATCGAAACACACTAATCCTGGCAAAGCTACCCACTATAGAAGACCCATTGTTTGTAATAGGTCAGTTGTTACATGGCTTTCAAACCTGACTTTGGATGTACATTTTATATATTTACTTACTGAAGCAAAATGATATGTCACAATGAAAACCAAACCTAAGTGAAGAAGAAGATATATTAATAAGGATATTAATGGAAAAGAAAGGAAAATACTCTCCCTCCAGAGAGAAAAGATGAGGCAGTCACAAATAGACATTATTTGGCTTAGTACAGGAATAACTGAAATTATATGGCCCAGACTATAGAAGAAATCTGATTGGATGAGCGTAACAATTTCTTTAAATATTTAATTGCAGACAGAGTTCAGCACAGAATGCATGTGAAGAACACCAATAAACATCCTGTTGCATAATAATGTAGGAATTAGATGATAGAGAAAATGTCACAGTTCTGTATTTCTTAAAATGGAAAAACTGCATCAGAAATTTGACAGCTTCTTCAATGCTGTTCTGTTGGCAGCAAGCAGAGTTTCCTCATGAAATGTTAAAAGCAATATACACAGATTGAGGGCTACGCTTTTTCTAGCACACTAAGTTGGGTACAAAAAAGTATAAAAACAATAGTTTCAAAATGAATTATAACTCTTAATATTTTATGTTTTCCATGTAGCTGTCAATGTATAATCATTGGGGGGGGGAATCTTTTTCAATTCTAACATGAAAAAAAAAATCAGACATATGTTAGAGAACACCTTGCAAAGCTATTCAATTTTGATTTCTTTGTGAAGTTGTTTTCAATTATCCTTCAAATACTCTCCAATTTGTAATAATTCTTCCCTAAGGAATTTTGACAAATTGTAACAGTTTCCTAACTAAATATATTTTATGTATTCTCATAATTTAGGTTTGAGGTAATTGCAGGATGAACATTAATTCCTTTCTAAAGTATATAAAAACATAAAAAGGATTAGAATATGTGACAAATACATGGCGGGGGGGGGAGAAACATATGAAGGGAGGGTAAAAGTGTCATCAAATCCGAACAATATTCATTTAATTTAGTTTTAAAATATTTTCACATAACAAAAATCAGAAATCTTTTTTTTCTTGCTGTTTATGGGGCTACAATAGTCATGAAAAGGAGAGACCAGCTTAAAGGACACAGTGTGCAACTTCCTTGCTAAGATGCAAGGTAATAACTTTCTTTAACCTGACAAGGGAGTTTCAGTTTCAAACAACCTCACCTCACATACATATCTCTTGAGGTTTCTCTCGGGATGACTGGACCTTCCTATGAGGCTGTCTTGCACCTTTGCCTAAGATCCTTTTCCATCATGGGTTAGTCCTGCTGGCTGTGCTGAGCTATGCCAGCAGCACCTGAAGATTTGCATAAATTCCTCTTGGCCACACCCTATGGAAACCAGTGAGAATTTCTAAGATCTAAAATTAAAGCGAAGCTTATCCTTGTCAACCTATATATCAAGGTAACACCCTTCAGAGAAAATGAGATTAGACAGTCCTACTGCTTTTTAGAAGGAGAAATATGTGCTTTGTTACTGTTAGCAGGTTTTGGATGTCTTGAAACAGAAACATACAATGCATGCCATGAAGATCCTGAATGTCCTTGTCTGAGTCTGCTGCCTGGCCTGAATGGTGCCTGTCCCTGTGAGAGGAAAAAGTCATGATTGTCCAAGTCACCTTACTGTAGATGCAACTGTAGGATGTAATTCTGCACAGGGGGCTGGAAATCCCACCTTCGTGCTCATAAAAGATGCCTTCACTGTCTCACTTGTTTATGTAAGCTCTATTTTGAACAAGAGCAGACTGATAAACATGCGTAGTACTTTCACAGCATTTTCTTTCTTGGGGTCTCTCAGCACTTTATAAATTCAAATGAGTAATCTTCACAGTATAAATAACAAAGCAAGAAGCTGATTCCAGATCTCTTGATGTGAACCTTGTAGGAAATTGCAGCTTGGTTTGCTGTTGTGCAGCAATGCTGCCTCTCCCCATGTCTGTCCATATTTCTACCCTGTACCTTTAACACCCATTAGCTAAACTCAACCAGATTGGAAAGAAATGTAGCAGCGTCAAATATCTGCTCCTAAAAGTTTTGTGAAGATTGGTGGCAAGATAAATAAGCCCAAACTTGTTCCCGTACTTGGGCAAAATTGGGCAGACTTGCAACCTTATACACCCTGTTTGGCAGCAAGTGGCCAAGCAGTGGGCATGCTCTGTTTTTTTAGTAGTAGTCATGCCGCGTGCTGTTTCTTGCCTCCTGGGAATGCCCTTCAGGAATGTCTATGAGGGACCTTGGATTACCATAATGGGAGCAGTCTGTAAGCAAAATAAAAAATAAATTCTTAAGAAAAAAGTAAATTGCTCTATAAACAAGGAAACTAAATTACAGTGTACGTGCTGACGTGATGCTGAATATAACATATGCCAAAATATCTGCTATCTCCAGGAAAACTGATATTCCAGTATATACTTCCAGTTTAATTGATAAAGCCACTTGTCCACATACATGATTTTTAATCAATGTAAATTAAAATTTTGTGTCATAAGCTGGCTAAACTCCATTTTTCAATAACCTAATTTTAAATAGGGATTAAAAGTGAAGAGACTTATTTTTCTGATAAGATCTTTCTCCCTAAAGTGCCCCTAAAGAATAAGATTCTATCCTGTGAATAGGAAACATAGAGTTTTCTCCTGAATGTTTTCAGATAAACAATTTTTAAGGAAAATTGATATTTTCATTTCTGCAGTTTCATGCTACATCAGCATGTTTCTTCTTATTTTCAAAAAAACCCCTGGTATTCCTGCTCTTGTCATTATATAGACCATGAAGGTTCTACTAGGTTGACCTAGGAAATCAGCAGGAAACATATGGAAGGTAAAGAGAAGTATCTCATTGTGGTACTGAGATGGGCTCGAGTTATAAAGTTTACATCTGATTTTTTACGGAATTTCTGTAGGTTTTCAGATCCAGGTGCATAGGTCTGACTTGATTTTAAATTGGATATAATCTATGTCTTCTTGTGACATGTGTATTTGATGTGATTTCAAAGTGGTTTGAGAGTAGAATAAAACTAAAAATCAATTTATGTATGTGATTAAATATTTTCATAAAGAAAAGTCCTTGAAAGCAAAGTGCGACTGTTACTGAGAAATTACTTTTATAGCTGGTCAATCCACATTTCCCAATCCACCATGATTTTTCAGGAAGACATTTCATTATCTTTTCATGAGTTTATAAATACATTTCTGGGACATGTTAAGCTATTTTTAAGGCTATCTTAATATTATTGATTTCTCTGGACTATTTAAAGGAAAAATGAACCAATATATTGAAGTACAGAATTAAAACGGAAAACTACTGAATTGAGTGCAAAGGATATGACCAAAGGTGAAGACATCCTGAGTCTGTAAAACCAAGCAGTTTGAATTCTGGTCCTCACTGTCACATCACTTATGGGAAACTCCTACTGAATTTGATAGAGAAGTCAGCAAGACTCTAGAAGTTACTCTAAAAGAAAAAAAAAAAGCCAACAACAAACTATTAACTATATAACTCTTCTCAGAATTCTGTGGCAAGGATGTAATTATCAATTCAGATGATAGAAAAATGCTCAGGGTTCATCTTTTTAGACACAGGACCATTTTAAGTTAATCTGTAATTGTGACAAGATTTTTATGTGGTCTATTATTTTCAAATTAATACCTAGAAGTCACTAATGCCTTAATACAGCTAGAAGTTTGTTGTGCAAGATGAGAAAAAGCAGCAGCTGACTCTTTCCAACAGTCCATATAGATTTGAATATTGTATTTTATTTTATCAGGCATAATTTTCTCAATCTTAACTAGGAGGATTTCAGAAGAGAAGTCTCCCAGCACCTATAGGTACAATATTATCTGTGACCAGAGAAAAGATGGTTTTGGGGAAGCTAGATTAGGCCAGTAGAAGTGTGCTATCAGGTGTGTTTTGGTCCAGGTTGGAAGTCTGTTATAAGACATATTCATCTGTTTGAACAGTATTGGTAGTAATTTACACGGTAGAGGACTCTGTTCCTCATGCTGTTGTTCTCTAGATAGAGTTATGGTAGTAACTTTAAATAATGTTACATGCTGTGTAAATGCAACAAAATACTATTGTACAAACAAAGGCTCATAAACAGAAGAACTCTGACAGCAACAGCATTATACTCTTTGCTAAGAGAAAAGATTGTGGGTTTGCAGATTTCCCCTAGAGCAGAAGCCTTCTGAGTTCCCTGTGTTGCTATTTATGATTGGCAACATGATGCATTTTCCACAGTCAACTTCATGATTAAAGATGTCAAAAAGTATGTGTAGTTAAGCAGAATATTTTTAAAAGGTGAGTTGATTCCTACTTTCCTGTTTATGGAATGTCTACTAATTCTAAAAAGTATCTCAAAAGACCTGCAACACTCAAATTAGTGAAAGAAGAATGGAAATAAAGCTGATGTGTGAAGATCCTCTTCACCTCCCAGTCTGGTATGTAGTTCTTTACAATCTTCTTGGTACAATAACTCTTTTATGAAGGTTAGTCTCAGTAGGAAATTATTTCCAGGAAAAAAAAAAAAGTCATTTAGAGGGAAAAACTTTGGCCAGCTGTCAGCACAAAATCTACTTCAGAATAAGTATTAGAGCTCACCAAAATTTCCTGTATTATCTTTCTCTTTCAACTGTGTAATAGTTCCTTACAGCTAGTTGAGTACTCTGGTGTTATGAAAGCAGTTACATTATTTTCTCTTTAATTCGTATACAACTCGTTTCACTGCTTAGTGAAAATAGTATGTCCTTTGCTAAAATAGTACTTGAAATAAACACTGCTAAACAGATTAATTTATATGTTTTATAGTCTTGGGGGGAGGGGGGAATAAAATCCTCTTCATATCCAAGATCCTAAAGCCTTTATACCGATAGATTCAGTGATGGTCTATCTTCTGATAGGCTTTGCAGCCAATGTACTCGTTGAATCCTGCAGATCAGAAGCAAAGCTACCAAGGCAAAAGTTATCCAGATTGTCCTACATCAATCTTCTTGAGCATAAATTTCTGATTTGGCATTGACTCACCATACCTATAGGTCAGGCACTAGGATGCAATGCTCCCCTGCAGGAATTAATGTCTGGAATTTCTGAATGCAGGATCTGTATATGAGGAAGTCTTTCTATTTGAGTTTTTCCTATTTCTTCTTCCATGTGTGAAGCATACTGCTTGATAGAATGACTTGTGCTTCCTGCATCGATTTCTGGGAATTGGTAGGGAGCTTCAAAACTATATTGTATGAATTTAAGATGGTATAGTTATACAGTAGCTTTTATAGGAATAGCTTTTAGTCACACTGATCTACTATCAGAATCATTATCTACTTTGCTGCTTATGCTGAATATAAAACATTAGCTTGTTATGGCTAAAACAGCACCAGTAAATACTTTCTGGCTATCTGCTACTTGAACATCTGGTATAACCTGTGAATTACACTGCTTGGCCAACCTCTGTGTTATCTAACCCCTGGGGCACTAATTCTCTGTGTGAGCCTCCTGAGGAAGATGATGTGTTTCGTGAGACTAGGGGAAGTGGCAGTAGATCATTCCAGTAATGAGAAAAGGCTTGTTGTTGAGCAATGCTTTTACAGCTGTTCTGAAGCTACAGGAAGGATCTGTGTGAACCAGCCCATATTGCAGTGTTGCCCATTGACTGAAGCCGTGAAACCTGTAAATTGGAAGAAAAGAATTTATAGTTATTCCATTGAAGTTAAACTACTGTCCTGTACAGTCCCTCCCTTATCCTAGTGTTTCTTGCCATAATAAATAGTTATTCTATTGCTAAATGTGTACTGAATATATGGTAACTGTAATACTGCCTATGGTAATACTTGGGGGTTACTGATAGCCTGAAAGGAAAATAGATTTTTCTGAAAAATTCTAACCTCTTTTATCAGCAAGCTGCTCCTGAAAGATTCAGATCAGTGACTACTTCTGACTGGTTTGAGACAATACAGGATATAGCAATATCATAGGTAGAAGCCTCATATATGGCATCAGCTAACTAGTAACAGCTCAAATTTTAATATAAGTTAATTGTGTCTACAGTATGCATAAAAACACAAAATAAATTCTATTGAACACTTCTGATGAGGGAGAGAAAAAAAAAATACACATGCACTTGTATTCAAAGAAAGAGAAGACTGAGATGTGTTTGGGGTTCCTTCTGGGAAGCCAAAGTACCTCAGAAATCTTTTAACAGTGAAGGGACCTATAATGTGCAAAAGTACATATGTGAAGTAGCATCTAGTATTGCACTTGCAGGGGAAGAGACTTAATATGCTAATGCTAGTTGTCTGTCACTCCGAGTTTCTGTCTTACAGAGAATAAACAGAATGTTGGTGCTTTTTTTTTTTTGGCAGTAATGATCTAGCAATGGCATCAATAGCAAATGTTCTAGCAACATGCCATATATCTGATATTTCTGTTGTTCAGACACACGTTCCAGGTGAAAGTTCTCAAGAGTCTAATTTTATCATTATTTAGCGCTAAAGTTTTCTCTTTTTTTCTATATACTTCAATAGTTGGATATGTATGCTGTAAATTATGAAGTCCTTCAAATCTATGGGTGCCTGCGTCTATCAGAGTGCATGTATATAGGAGAATGTTTAATGGGTCTATAATTGAATCTAAGCAGTAAGAGACTTTTAAAAAATATTGCTTAGTGTTTCTATCCTAATGGGATAAATGTCATATTTTAACTATTGCTCTGTATCAAATCTATTATGCACAGTATTCAATAATTCCCCAAATCTTGATTTACCCAATTGAAAGTGACCCTGGGCATAAATTCTAAGCAGAGGAAGGCTCTGATTCCTTGATCTTTGCCACTCTTTTGTTGAAGCAGAACATGGTGTCTTAAATCAGCAGAATAATTTAGGAATGGTAGATACTGAAACAACTAATTTTTCTTTCCTGTAATCTGCATAGACTTCAAAATGCCTACAAAGCACAAAGTGCCAGTTCATATAATTTGTTGGCAAGGATAAAAAGAAGAAAGGAAATGATTTCCTAAGCGTGTGAATCAGCCCAGCTTTAACAGATATTTTTCTGTCATGTGCAGCCTGAGGGCTTATGCCTATCTGAGCTTTATTTGACAATTACCACTTGCCAGCATAATTAAATGATAATTTATAAATACTGAGAGAGCATTATGGGGAAGAGCAAATAGGTGCTTATCAGGGCATTGAATAAACTTGATCTGCCTCACTGGCAATTTTCATCTCTTATCTAGGTTGTTAACTGGTCTCCTTTTTTTCCCTGTTTTGTTTTGTTTAGGTTTGATAGCTGTTGGATTGATTGTATCTACCTGCTTATATTTCTTTTTTTTTTTTCATATTCCTAGCATTATTTTTTTCTTCTACTGCTTTTGCCATCAATATTTTGCAAAATACCGAATAGTAAAATGAACATCAGGCAGGATAATATGTGTGCCTGTGTGAGAATGAAAAGAAAATCCACACAGTTCATGTTTGTTAGATTTTTTCATTAGTTTGCTGATTGTAAATCTCCTGCTTTTTTTGTGTGTGTGTGCGTAATGATTTTTTGAGTAAGAGGAAGGCTCTAATATTATGGTCCGTGGTGGATGACAGCCAATTGCAAAAAAGCTTCTTCATGGCTGCTCTTAGATAAAAATGATACTAAAGAGGCATCACCAAAATTCTGTCACGCTCATGCTGAATATAAAAAAAAATACCAAGTAAAGTATTCAAAAGGTTTGAGGTCTTTTGTACCACCAATGTTTCATTTTGAGGTCCTTGAGCCATTATAAATAGTAGTGCCGTTTCCCAGAAAAGCATGTTAGAATATGGGTGGAAATACAGATTGGTGCTGGGCAATCTAGATAAAGAAGTGCAAGAAAAATCCGCTATTTGAATGGAAACAAATCAGTTGAATGGTAAAAAATTGAATTTCCACGCCTTTTGAAAAGCATGTACAAGGAAGAGAAGGGGGTGGGGAAAGCAAGACACATTAGTGGGTCACTAGGAGATAGAGTTTTTGAGCCATCGTGAAATTAAATAATTTTAGGAACTTCTGATTGGAGTTATAGTGGTTTGAGTGAACGGTTAAGCCACCCCTGTACTGGAGAATGAAGAAATAAAGGGCTTCTGTGTTTAAGATTGTCAATTTCTCAAATTATTCAGCATTTACTGCTTATAAATAGTAATTATTTGCTTTTTCCCCTCCAGAGCTGAAAATTATCTTTCATATTCAAATATTTAAATATACAGTGCTGTAGTTGGGGCACAAAAATTCCTAATGTCAGAACAGATTTTTGTACAAGGAATAATTTGAAAGTGGGGGATTAGTTTCCACCTTTTGAAACACAGTGCTTTCCGTAATCTTCAAACATTATTTAGGATAATGGAAGCCATCATCCTGGTTCTCAAATGTTAGCACTTCCATTAGAATTTGCTGCTACCTCTTATTTTTTTATATTAAAATACAAGGCTTAAAAGGTATTATCTTACTAAAGGAGGGCAATTGTAGAGATGATTTGATTGAATAAAGGAAAAAGCTGTACAGGCCTTTTAAGATCAAGGATGTATTGATGGAAAGCTATCATTAGAGACAATTAATGTTCTCCAAGGGAAGAAATTGATTATGGACAGAGATGGACCCTAAGGAGCAGATATGTCTTAATGCTCCGGGGCCTTAAGGATTATACATTCCATTCACAGCATCTGTATTTTAACCCTTTATAAGGGCTGGAGCAGAATCTAGCACTTCAGAAAACTGTGCATAGAGTTTAACGGGGGAGTCTGCGTGTTTGGTGGCTGACTGACACATACTATTTCTTTAAGCATGTATTTGCCGAGCAGATATCATTTTACCTAATAAAATGTCTGACTTCATATATGTGATACGTAGTTGTGGATCATTTTAAGCTGTAGGAACACGGTCCTAGTATAAAAGGAAATTAGGCACAAAGTAAAAATTTTCAACATTACAGTGCATTGCTAGGTGTATTTTTTGACTGAGAAGACATTTCTATTGTCTGAAGCTAAGTGTTGAGAAGACCGATTTATATTTTTCATTATTATTTATTTATTTTGGAGGATATCCTTTAATAAAATTTGTTAAAATTGTATTCAGAGATGGACTTGAGTTAGAGATATAAGTAGGGTAGTCTGGGTTTGGAAACTAAGTTTTGCCATTCTGAATCTGACGAAAAATATTGATGAAGCAGTCCCAAAATTGTCGTTCTGAGTTGCAGAGCCAATTCACAGATGGGCTGGTTTATCATGTCAGTTTTCTTTGGCTTAGTTCTCAATGAAGTCAAATATTTGCCATATTTTCTCAAGTTTGTTTTTTAACTGGCTCAAATATAAATGCCTAGAACTGAGCAGCACAATATTTTCCCACCACCTCTGAAGCCTGAGATCAGTTGCAGCATACTGCAGCAGTGCTGTGCCAAAATGGATCCTGCCACACCGCCACCTCTCTATCAGAGTTGGGGGTATGTATGACTTCCCTTCCTGAGGCACGCAAATGCCTGTCTGTGCTGTTACACAGGCCAGCAGACCCATGAGGAGGGGAAGTAACAGTGGTTCAATTTGTCTTAAATGCTTTAAACATATTTGCGTTCTCTTCAGAATTATTTTTTGTTTTATCCAAAAGTGAGGAAGTGTAATCTTAAGGTTGAAATTTTGCAGAGAAAGCAAGGAGATGCTTTTTTATCTCAACCTTTCAAACTTGCTTAGAACTAAAATAGTGTAGCTAAAACCTACTGCATCATATTTGTAGAACAGGCTGAGAAAATACATTTTTCTGTAGCTCTGATTTTTTTTATACTCTTTTAGTGTGTTGTAGTTTGATCATATGTGGAATAGTAGTACTTGCTTTTAATGAACTCCAGGTAATCAGATTTATTTTCTAGAGAGATTTCTAATTGATTTTATGATCTAATTTTATTTCAGCTGTCCAAAGGTATTCTAGTATATTGTACAGAACAGTTATACAAAAAATAACTTGATAAATGGTGCTGAAGTATACAGTTTTCCCCTGGCTCATATATATATATGTAGATTGTTGATACTGTGCTGCCCTGAAGAGCAGGTTTCAATGAATAATAGCGTGATACATTAAACAGGTGAAAATAATAATACTATAATTAATAGGGTAAGTCCAACTTTTATACAGATGAATAGGTGAGTCCTATTGTATAACAGTATGTATAGGAAACACTCCTTTGGAGACCACATATAACACGCTTGGCAGGACTAAGGAGATTAAAATAAGAGACGGAAATAAACAAAAAGAGAGCTCAGAAATACAAGTGAGGAGACACAGGGGGAAAAGAGTGATTCCAGAGAGAACCAACGCTTATTCTGTATGCTGTTATTTTCAAAATTTGTTTGATGATATTTTTCAATAACCACTATTTGGAAGATAGGATCCTTTCTCTTCCCCCTCCACCCCCCTGCTTTTTCTTCCTGTGCATCATTAGGGAAATACCCAAATCACAAGACAGAGAGAGAATGAGAATGTAAGTGGATGTTAAATACACTGGGCAGAATCAGCTTTCACCTGTGTTTTTTTTCAAGCTGTGAGCACTCTTTAATTGCAAGGTTAAAAAAAAAAAAAAAAAACAAAACACAAACCCACACACATTTAAGACTGGTAACATATGTTGTTGTCAGCATGTATTTAGCACCTGCAGAAATGAACATGGAAAATGTGACAGCCCATAGGTAGAACACCCACTGTGCTGGCTAGGGGCTCTGTCAACAAATTTTACTTTGTTAATTTTTTTCTTATTTTCAAAAAAAAAAATATCCAAGGAAGAAACCTTAATAGCACAGGTGTTCTGAGCATCGTAGAGGATGTAATGGGGAAAAGGCAGTAACCCTTCCTAATGAAAGCCATTGTCCACAGTAATATGACTGAAAAACATTTTCTTTTTGTTATTATAAATTAAAATCACGAGGTCCAATCCTGCAAACATTTACTAGTAGATTTGACAGGAGTGTTGTCACTGTGGCCCTGCTTATATTCCTGTCTCCTCCTGTATATCTTTCCTCTTTTAAGACCCTCTTTCTCTTTGTTTCTGTTTCTCATTTTAATCTTCTTACACAATCCAAGCACATTATTGAGATTACACAGTGAGGAGGCAGGCACTGGGGTGAGGCTTTGCGGGATCGGGCCCCTGGTGCTTATGATACTATCGCTTTTCCAGCAAAGTGCAGCTTCTGCAAGGGCCACTGACATGTTCTCCTTTGTGGATTTGCCAGCAGGTGTTGCTGTGTAACTTGTCACCCACCCTGCTCAGATGGTGAAAGCTTATTCTCCCAAGCTATGACACCAACTGTCCTGTAACCTCCTGGACTGTTCCTCTAATGAAATGGCTCAAATATAAACTGTAGGTGTACCAAGTGCCTGGAAAAAATAAGAATTGAATTGAATTTTGAAATCTATTTTTATCCACAAAACTGCAAGATTTTTAATTCAGGTTAAAAGTTGAATGTGTATTTGGTGGAGATAATGTGATAAATGGAATTGTTAAAATACTGGTGTAATCAGCGTTTTAATAATATTTCTACTGATAATTGGGTTTATATGTATTACAGTAATGCCTAGAGATTCTAGTTGGTGAGACACTATAGGAGTCTTTCCACTGATTTGGTGCACTTTGTATCAAATCTCTATGCCTGGATAGGAAAAGAGGGTCTCTGGTCCAAATGCTTGCAGTTAAGAATGTAAATTTGAACCAGACCAAATAAATACACTTTTTCTTGGAAGTGCTAAAATGAAATTGATGGTATTAAAACATTCTTTATTAATAGATCTTAAATTACGTGATTCCTATGCAAACAGCCGTGTAACCTGTCGAATATACCTCAGCTTTGTGTCAGCAGGACCATCTGTCCTAACAGCACAGCTTGTTCAGCCTTCCTGCCGTTGGTCTCTGCCTGGCTTGCCAAAAGAGGAATTCACTTATATTCACTTGTCTTTTTTGGTGGATATTTGTCCACTAGACTCAAACTGAGGATATCAAGTTAAGCTGCTGAACTATCACTAAAGAATGATAATATCTTGGTTATTAGTTTCAGTTCTAACTGTGCAGTCAGTATTTAAAAAAAAAAACAAACAAAAAAAAACCCAAAAACCATGTTGTTGTTTATGCGGCTCTGCACATGATGCAAGGTTTTTGATGCCAGTATCTGTTTTGTTAATGTTTGGTTTTAACTTAATAAAATACCTTGCTCTCATGTTGGTGCAGATCAGGAAGAAGACAGGGGAAAAAAATCTAGTTAGGGGCAAAAAGATACCTTTTCCTCCTTAGAGTTGGGGGTGGGGTCGGAGCTTGTGTGCGTTTCTTGGATGTGGACCTTTTGAGGAGAGCCAAGGGTTTCCCTTTCGGTTTCATTTTGCTTTGGTGAAGCTACCAGTGGATCCCTTGGACTTTGCTGCTACGACATCTCCATCCTAATGGATATCCAAGCCCTACTTACTCTTGAGGCTCAGACTGGTACTCGGTGTGTTCCTGAAAGATCTTGGAAGCCCCTGGATTCTCCTAAGGATCTTGTATTAAGGAAGCTCCAAGGTGTGTGCTACAGAGCAGTGTTGCTGGGAGCGAGCTTGTAACTGGCACAAAGAAGCAAATGATGTGACCTCTATGATGGAAGCTGGGACACTGTTGGCTGCATGGGAATACATCTGCTGTCCCTGATAGAACCTAGCCAGAGCATGAATGAGGATGCCTCTTGGTTTTTCATTTGATGAGCTTTGCCTGACTGTTCTGTGCAAGCCCTAGCTGAGGAACAGAACAAAAAGTTTGTGTCAGTTTGTCTGTTTCTCAGACCAGTTCTTCATCCCTAATTCTAAGTGCATATTAATCCTTCTTAAAGTGGTTAATTGCTTTGCAGAATGACTTCCGGCTGGGAAGATAAATTGGAGTCCCCCTGCCCCCCCCCC
>VXBL01006287.1:220088-236469 GCA_013400195.1 Aramus guarauna | reverse complement strand
ATCTATTGTAATGTTAGATATCCAATTTGAGACAAAAGAGCAACCTTGGTAACTCTGATGTCCAACCTTCTCCTGGAAGAAAAGTAGAGACTTAAAAATTTAGATCTGACTTACAATGCTGAAAAAAAAAAACCTGCCGTAGTGAATCCATAAAGGCCAAGTGTTGTTTATCAGTGTTGAGCCAAATAAGTAAGTTAATATTTTGAGTAATATAAAGTTAATATATTAATATATTACTTTAATAAGAAATTGGAGCGAGTTTATAGAAGCTTTTTGCCATGGTGTTAACTGTGATTCCAGTCTGACTCATCTCTATTCAGGAAGTGCAGAAAATGTTGCTAATGAATATGTAATACATAAGCTCATATTTCATATATTCAAAATAATCTGAGAATGCCCAGAGTGTTTCGCTACAGAATAGGTAGGCAGGGTAGCTGAAGCTACATGAGGGAATGACAGCACTGCCCAAGCCTGAGGTGTGACAGTTTAAACGCTTTTTTTTTTAGAAAAAGCAAAAGGTATTTAATGGTCTCAGTTTGCATAGCTACAATGAGCAGCGTAAAATATATCAAAGTAAACCCTATGACTGCCGCTCTGAGCAACTGTCGGTTGTGGAGGTGCAGTGGGGAGATACCAGTGGCTGTGTTTGGGAGGGGCACGTGCATCCTCGCTGCTTCGGCAGGGCCCTGGAAACGGCATGTTTTGCACCTCGGAGCAGAGGTTAGACAGCGCTTTGCTGGGGTCCCAGAGGGGCTATCAGTATAACAAGAATCTGTTTGCAGTAATCGGTGGCAGCGTTGACAGAATGTTCCAAACCATCTGCTCAAGGGGATGGTGTTAACTCTATCAAATCCTCGTATTTTAAGAGTGCTGATCTCTGGACCCAGGAGGACTGATGACAGGGAGTTCTTGCCAGGCCTGCATTAGGCTGCCTTCATCTCATCACCAAATATACTAATGCTCCCTAGACAAGATGCTAAATATGTGTGAAATTAGAGAAACCAAATTATGGAATGGAGGAATAGCATACAGAAATTTTCCTACTTTCTGTCAGTGATTCAGATCTCTTTTTTTAGTTATAATGTGGATATTTTCTTCACTGTGTAAACATACTTTGTAAAAAAAATTAATCATGATTCACTACAGAGATATAGGGAATGTTGTATTTTGCCTCTCCTTGTAACATGACAAAGTGACTGAAATATGCAGGCTTTTAGTAACCCTGTTGCATCTCTGAGTTTAGAAGTTGGTGGCTTTGGGAAAATCATCTCATTTTTAGCAAATACTGAGCTGGTTAACAGCTTTGTGCAGAATATGCTGATAGTTTTAACATCATATTAAGAAAGAGCTAATATCTTGCCCTGAGTATTAAGGGGACAGAACATTACTTTGCATATCTCCTAAAACCTTGCACTCATACGTTTCTTTCATTCAAAGTATTCTGAGCATTATAGAGAAGGGATCATGCATACAGGGTTACTCAGGAGGATTAGGTTAGCCTGGTGATACTAATGTCGCTTGGCTTCTTGTGTGGCCAGTGGGGGGGGAGGGAGGGAGAGAGAAGTTCCTCCAGGACATCTCTAGAAGAGCACATCTTCTGCCTTTTCCCACAGCAAGTGTGTGTAGGGAGATCAGCTTCATTAGGCCTTTGTGAATACCTCCCTCTCTTAGTGCATATGAGTCATCCTCCTGACATCTGTAGAAGTACTCTTCTCATCCTCTTTGTAGTATTAGGAGACACATACTGTGTTTAGTTTATGTGGCAAGGTTGGGTGGGGGGAATACAGCCCCTGTGAGAAGAGGCTCCAAAATGGACCCACCATTCGTCACATTTAAGAAGGGATAACAAACACTGCTCGACAGTCGAGAGAAAGAGGAGCAAGGAGAGAGGAGGCAGACAGCCATGGTTTACCCGCTGCACATATGTAACATTTCTTAATGTGATGAGTCAGACCAAAGCTCTATATAGACCAGCATCGTGTTCCCATTGGCACTTGGTAGCATATAGGAAAAGAATATAAGAACTAGGTAAGATGTATGTGACTCCATGATATTCTCCTTTGAGTGATAAGGGGCGCAGGTACTGTATCCAGACTGTTGGATTTAACAGAAAGGACCTTCTTTCCATGAATGCAGAGTCACTTTTCCCTTTTGAAAATCAGAACTTATTTGTGGTGATTAGTTATCAGTCTGTCTAATTAGATTATATAACATACATCCTTTGTATGTTTAAAAGCTGATGCCTGATAGTTTCATTAAAGGCATCTTTCCTTTTTTTGTGCTGTGAAAAACAGTGACTAATAGTTCCCCCTCCCTGAGATTCCTGACCGTACTGATCTCAGGGAGGCCAAGATGTTCCAGACAGAAGCTGCTTTGTATCTCTGTTCGTCTGCGTTGCTCTTCTCTATGCCTCTATCCCGTATCTTCTGAGAAGGGTGGTCAAGCTGCGGGTACATAATAGATTTATGTGGTAGCATAATTATATTCTTTCATATTCTGAACTCATTTGCTAGTAATTCCTAATATTATTTGCCTTTTTACTGATAGTTCAGATCTGAGTTAAAAACTTGGCGATTTCATGTTTGAGTTTCTTTAGAGCTCTTGGGTAAACTATGTAGTTCTAAAAGCCTGTTTCTAGTAATTTTAGCAATTTCTTCTGAAATTCCTTCTTCAGCACTACTTCTGACTTTAAGTATAAAAGCAGTTAATACTGGGGTTTGTATTGTCTTAACAGGCAAGTCTTCCAAGGGTAGTAGTTTCTCATTTTTATGGGATCTTGAATATTGGAAAACAGAATTGTTCTCATCTGTTTATTCTTAGAATGTAAGAGTTTCATCCATATGTTTCTCCACCAGCAATAGAATTAGAAATTTGAAATGGCTACTGTTTTAAGTTCTGAGAATACTTCAGAGCATTTCAAAACTATTTTAGCTTCATTGTCCTTGAACTTGATATCTTTCTCTTTAAGATAGAGTTTTTTGACAATTGCAGGCAGAATTTCAGGTTTGAAGGTGAAAGGTCCAAGTGTCAGTAAATATCCAAATGCACATAGTCATGACTTCAGGGAAGAAGCTCTACAATCCTGCATTTTTCCAAATGCCTGTTGGGTGCCATAATGCCTTTATAGTTATTTTGAATCTTGAAAGCTATTTTAGCAACTCTGAGCACTGTGAGATAATCCAGAGTACAGTACACAAAAATGTATTTTGCAAAAGTAGTGAATAACTAAAATTTCCTCCTTGGCCCCACAGTAGATACTGTCAGATTTCCTTTGGGTTCCAGCCTCTAAGACTTACCAGTTTTCTTTGTTAGCACAACCATGCTGTAGTTCTAACAAAATACTGCTGGTTTTCTTTCCCATTTTCATGAGAAAGGTTAATGTATAAAGTCCTATCATCACTGGAGTACTTGGAGTGTATATAGCAGGTCTTTTATCTGCTTGGAGACAGAGGATAGGGAAGGTGCTGACACCTAGGAAAAAAGTAGGTGAACTTGTGGGTTGTACTACCTGAATTCTGTGATACTGGTGTGCTAAACATCACTTGAGGCATGTAAGTTGTCATTCCAGCATATTGCGATCAAGTATGTCAGAATGAGACTTGTTATTATCTTCTGAATGTTTTATTTTCTGCTGATCTGAAAAAAAAAATAGTGACAAGTACAAAATTCAATGTCATTTATTTTGTTGTTTTTGTGTTTGGGGGGGGGGACAATAAAAGGGAGGGAGCCTTGTGTGTTTTGCTGGAGGAAGTGCTTGAGGGCTTTTGCTAGTCCCTTTAGTGCATCTCATCTCTTGCACTTGCTTCATTGAATGCAGTCCCTTGTAGCTCATTTTTTTTCAGCTGCTTCAATGAGTACACACATTGTATTTCATCTCCTATGGCTGCTTCATTGAGTTTCCTTAGTCTGTCTCCTCTGTTAATCTTCCATCCTGTTCTGCCCACTCCTTCAGCTCCGTAACGTAGAGAGGAAGTGATTCTAGCAGTTATGAATGACACTTCTTCAATGAGAATATGTAATGTTTGCACTTGTTTAATTATGATTCTATTCTTGCTTTTATATTAAAGCTAAATATAGGTGTGTTTTCACTGTCCAGATTAGTACCCTACCCATTCAACTTAACTTGTCCCCTCTCCCCATGGGAAAAATAGGAAATTTTCAGAAATACTTAGACTGAAGGATAAACATTTTGTTATTTTTTTTTTTCAGAAAGTTTATTATGGGAATACATACAATGAAAAGAGCAATTTCATGCACAGTGTTTCAAGTAAACAGTTGAGATAGTACCTGAAAGAACTCTGGTAGTAAATGGTATTCTAAAATTTGGCTAATCAGTCATGTTTCTATAGTAAAGAAAAAACTGGTTTGTATTTCAAGATAGTTTAAATATTGTCCGGCATACTAAAATATATTTAACAGTACTTATTACAGATTAGTGAATACTTAAATTATTTTTCAATTAGTGTCTGTTTTGACTTTGTTTCTATACTTTTCACGTTAACAAATAAATTTTATTTGCACAATTCCTTGAAAAAATATGGAATTTGATTTAAAAAAAATCTCAAAGAATAAATCTCTAGATGGAAACTCATTAGACGTTCACACTGAACACCTCTATGTGGAGGGAACAAGAACAAACTCTGACCTATGTACTCCATCAAAATAGCACATTTTTCAACTATTAAACATAGCAAACTGTAAATAAAAGTCTCTCTATAAAAATGATTTTGTAAGTTGAATAAGAAATAAATATAAGAGCAATTCAAGTGATTCACAAGCAGAGAGTCAGAAGTCATCAAAACATTTTAGGAACTAATCACTTAGCTTTGTTTCTTATTATGATGCAAATTTAGTATTTTTTTCATCCAACTAAAATATGTTTGAAAGAGTTATTCACTGAAGTCACACATTAGAAATTTTATTTTTGTTACCTTATATTTATAAATTTACATGTACTTTGTATTTTTTAATGGTCTGAAATGTTAAACTTCTTGATGCTCTTCTTGCTTTGTCATCTTAATTTCTGTTCTTTGCCAAACTTACAGTGAAAATATGCAAAAAATTTTATTGTATAGAGATTTTGATTTCCTATCACATTCCATTTGAAGTTTCTAAATTCTCATTTGTTTTACAATGTTGTGTGTGAAAGCAATTCCACAAATCTAAAATTCAGCCCTAGATTTTAGGGCCTGAATTTAAACCTTAAACACGCACCACATTTATCAAGACAAATGCTGATATCCTTTGTGAAATGTGTTTAATTTAGTTCTGATTCCATTGATAATTGGATATTTGGCAAAACCATGGTGGGAAAAGAGAACCAAAGTGATTAATAGCACAAATCCCTCTGGGTTAGTACAAAAATTGTCAATCTTCAAAGTGTGTTAAAGTTTTAAGTATTCTAGAACTGTTGTTACATACCCTTTTTTAGGTATGTAAGTTATTGTTTAATACTTATTTACCTTTATATTTTCATTGCAAGGAGATCTGGATTTTCTTCAGAAGACTTTTGGATAGAAGTAATTTCTTTGAATTAGTTGCACTGATGATTTTGTGAAGCAGATTATTTATAGAGCCAACATGTTGACACACTATCAACCGTTTAAAAAAAAAAAAAAAAAAGACTAATAAGGTTAATTGTCATATGAACCCTCCTCTGTAGTCTGCAATCTGTAGGCTTTGATTGTTTCTCTGGGGGAAACTCTGCCCAGATGGCATTTTCCTCAAGGCCCTGACCCACAAGAGGCCTGTGGAGATGGAGAACAAGGTGCATCTCCACAGACTAATTAATTTACTATTATAGCACCTGTTCCAGAATAGATAGGGCTGGAAAGGAAAACAGTCCCTGGGCACAGTGGTAGGCTCACTGGTAAATGGATTTGAGCTGATTATATTAAGCTGATGCTTTGATCATCTAAAGGCGTTAAAATGGAAATATGTTTTTGCTGGCTGTTGGCCTCCATGTGAGTGCAGTTTGTATTATAAGTGAGCAGTAAGGAAAAAGCTGTTTTGGACTCGAGCAAATAGCTTTTTTTTTTAAAAGTGCACAAAAAAGGTATGCTCCTCCACACTTCAAATTCAGGAATATTAACACACAGGATCATTTGTACTTGAAGCATTTCCTTAGATATTTCAGTATTTGTTCATATTCTACTAAGTCATCAGTATGAAACCCTCGAAAGCCACCCATTTTCTGTCATCCATAGGGTGTCAATCCATATTCTTGCCCCTGATTAAAGCACATTTTGGGTCTTTAAGGAATGGAATTATGTTTGTAGGCAATGGAAGTAACCTCTTCAGTAAAATCTTGGCAAACTGTGCAATTAAATGCTGATCGAATGGTAACAGAGAATGGCAAATCCTTGTGTAAACATTGCTGGGTAGTAAGTGGATTTACAATGTGTTAATCTGTACTCACTTTCACTTTATTGCCATTTGGATTCCCAGAAGGATTAGCTGTAATTTTATTGGCCCTATGAGGCTATACTACTGTTTCTCTTTTCAAATCAACTCAGTGATTTTTTTTTTCATTTCATTTTAACAAGCATGGATCCTATAAGCTGTAAGGTTAAAATTAATTGACCCTTGCCATTGTAAGATTAAAAGTGTGTGTAATTAAGGTCTTGTTAATAATGCTTTCTTTAAAGCAGCAGCAAAATTACCGCAAGCTATGTCAAAACTAAATAGTATATATAGTGTTAATGCACAAGTCAAAAGCATTCTCTCCATCAAAATTATAGAAATGTTTCCAAATGCATACGTTATTTTAAAAGCAAATTTACATGATGATTGTATCACAGGTAAATTTATCTGTTATCATAAAAATGATAACATCATGAAGCAACCCACTTGCTAAGGAACAGTACATGAACAGGATTCTAGATGTTTTTGTGACTTGTTTTAACAACGTAGCACTCAAACCCTTGATGGATTAATAAAATACAGTGCAACTTGTGTTGTTCAGCTTCCTTAAGAAAAAATGTCTGCTAAGACAGTTTGTGGAGTTGACATTGCAACAAATAGCAGAAAGATAATGGAGACTCATAAAACAATAATAAAAGTATGCTGATAACTAAAATTTCAGGAGTTCTTGAGAATCAGTAAAATAAGGCAAGAAGGCTACTTAACAGCTTCAAGGGAGAAGGATCGTGCACCAACTGCTCTGGTGTACAGGGTTGTGGCATGAAGGAGACTGCTTTCATAAGGGAACACAGTCTTAGGTTGGTGGGTGCAACTACACGTCGGGTCAGACTGATTTCCAGCGGCAGTATGTGGCTGTAGCGCACAGTTAACTTTCTAGTTAGTACCGGGGCTCTGCATTTTGATGCAGTTAAATTCTGCACTGAACTGTGGTAAATGGAATGCTGCACCAGGTAAAAACCAAGCATAAAGGTTGGTATAGGTTGTTAATTAAAACTGAAGGCCAAAATTTGGGGTTAATCATAGCACTTCCTTTGTTCAGACTTAATGATTCCAATTCAGATACGTGAATCAATGGCAAAGCTGCTTTGACTTCAAGGGGGAAAGACCTGTGTTTTGCAAGATGATAGAATAATTGAAAAATTAGCTTAAAAGCATGTTTTTAAAAACTTGTAGGATATTATTAGTAAATTTTTCCTTAACAAATAAAACCCAGCAAACTCTAAATTATTTCCATTTTGAATGATGCATTCTGTTCCAGGATATATTTTCCTTTTAACTTTTTTGTGATATTTTATTGAGATAAAGATGACTATCTGAAGATCAACAAGCACTTTTCTATAAATATTTGTCCTGATTAATAGGTAACAGCTCATTTTTTAAAATAAATTCTGAAAGAAAAATGCTAAAATATTCCCAGAGTGTCATCAGTTAATTGGCTATGGAGCAGATGATAAAAACTGGACTCTAAATTTAGTGCTCTAAGCTCAAATCACACTGTTCTGTAAGTGGGAATCAAGGGTAAATACTGGGAAACTGGACACCTCAGATTAAAAAAAAAAGTCAGATTATGGACAAGAAAGGATACAACAGATTCATTTAGAGTGAAGGATAGTGTACAATAAGATTTTCATCAAGTAATATTAAAGCTATTTCCCATATGCTTTTATTTTGCCATACTTTTTTTGCAACTTTGAGCAACAAGATGCTGAAAGAGGACAATTATAATATGTAATTTTAATTAAAGATAAAAATTTAAATGCCTAATTGCTGCACAAAGGAAGAGTCTATTAAGTCTGGAGACTGATTTCTCAGTTAAAAGTGCTCATAAAGATCACTGAAATAGCTGAAACTCTCAGAACTTTGACAACAAAATTGCTTCCTGCACCTGTTGATCTGGTTACATCTGTAAAGATGGAACTCTAGCAAATGCATGGATTTGTATATGCATCATTTAACCTAAAACCTATTGCTCCCAAGCTTCCTTTTTCCCTTCTTTTTTCTCTTCCCTCCTTCCTCAAGTTTTACATCTTTTTAAAAAGCATTACTTGTTCTCTTTTTCTGAGGAGATGCAAAGTGCCTTTCTCCCTCTCCATCTATTTCATCAGATAACTAAGAAAAAGAAGGTTGATCCATACTTTCTATTTGCTACGGATGGCTTCCAAGCCTCTATCCACTTCGATCTTTGGCATGTTGTTTCTGCTGTTGGCTGTTGCCTCATTTCTTCTTTTTGCTGATCAACAGTGTCTTCTGAGCAGCTCATCAATGGGCAAAGGAAAAGGAATGTCCCTGTGAAACATTTGTGCTATGCTTTTGCACTCCTAAAAATAGCAGGAGATTGAGCTGCTTTTTAAAAACCCAGAAGTAGGCTCTTGAGATCATCAATCATCCAAAGAAACAGGGAGATTTGATCAGATACATGAAGCTTGGAACGAGCCTGTTGAGAGACTGCCAAAACATTAAATGATAGAAAACTAGAAATAGGCACAAATTCCAGACTAGAGGCTTTCCTCTTATGATGAAAAATATTTACAGAAAATTTAAAGCTTCTGTTTTCACAGAGAGAGGGAGTTTTTTTAATCTGAAGTCTGCATAGCTAAAAGTATACCTAGAAAAAACACTTTGGGAAAGAGAAAACAAACAAAATGAGGAGAATGCCCAAGGCGGAATGACTGATAGAGACTTGGCAAACAAAGAAACATCTGGTGAAGGAATGCATCTATTTGTGGGCTGGGTTTTTCTGAACCACTTAATAACTGCTAAAGTTGTGAAATCAGCAGGTATTAGGTTGTTAGTGCTCTTTATTTTTCTTCAATTCTCTGTATGCCATTTGATTAAAACAAGGAGTGACAGGTGACTGAGGGCAGAGCGCTTGTTATGAAGATTTCCAGTGGATTGTTTTAAAGGTGCTGAAGCAAAATGTCAGTTAAGTCTACTCAAAACTTTCCGTGATGTTCGTAGCCTTTTGTGCCATTATGTACAAAGCAAGAAAATACTTTCAAAACTATCCAATAATATACTTAAATAGCATTTTTCATTTCTATGGTGTGAAGCACTCTTGGTACAGAAGAAGCAATTTTTCTGAAAGTGATGAAGAACTAGGAAGCTGGGCATGTGGAAGATATTTATCTATCATGGTCTGTCAAAGAAACCTGGCTGGTGGGGTTTTTTTAGTGTGCACTGAACAAGAATAATGCAGAGTAACAGCGTTTGTAGCCACTGCATCTCCCCAGCTAGTTAGAAGACTTAGTGTCTGTTTGCATATTAATTTTAAATGGATGACTCTCAATCACCTCAGTCATAAGCGGAGATGGGAATATTTTAAAGTTCAAATTGAGTGGTATAAGACTTGCTTGTTTTGTAAATATGAAGCTGTTTGCTGAATAGTATTAGGCCAAGCTCTTGCCTCGCTATATCTTATCACAATATTTGACGTTACAGGGGTCTTTGCAAATTGATACTTGGGAGGCTGTTTGCAGTTTTCTATTAACACAAATGTACTGATTAGCAAACGTTATTAAAAATGGGTTTGTATTCAACCAGTATTCTGACACACACGTTTTAAAACTCACAAGGCTGGCTGTGTTGTAGTTTTGGGGTTTTTTTCTGATTTATGTGCCAGATGAATAGTATTATAACAATGTACTGCTGTTATTCTGGTTTGATATTTATTATGCAATTACCTTCATTGCAATTACTTTCTGCTGGTTAAAAGCACTATTCAAACTTTTTAAAAAGCAAGACTTTTGTAATAACTTTTTTTTATGTACTTGATGCTGTACAAGGGCCAGCTTATTTGCAGAGTGGGATCAGTGGTTAGAAACAAAAATAGCCACCAAACAGACGCAGTGTGGATTATCAGCCCAACGGCCGTGTTAGTATGGGGACAAATACCTGTCTATTGCCTGGTTACCAGTATGGGGACAAATACCTGTCTATTGCCTGGCTACCACTAAAGTTCACTTTGGCTGTCAACATACGTTGCTACCATGTGAATTAAAAAACTAACTTAGCCTCTAATAGCTTTGGATGCTGGTATGAAAAGCTGAAAAAAACATGGGAAAGCTACTTAAGGAAGGTATTTATATCAGTACTAGAATGGAAGAAGAAAGGAGCTGGACAAGCAAGGGTGTAACACATGTCTGTACCATTAAAGCACAATTAACCATGCTGTTCTGAGCAGCAGATGAATATGGACGAAATGTCATGCTCCCATTTAAACTGATGGCACAGAGAGAAAGCAGCACCTTTTCTGGGTGAAGGTGGACACAAATGTACTACCTGTGAAACACTTTAGAAGTTATTAAGCAGGAATATGTTGTTGACATCACTCTGATTCTGCTTGGTGAGAATTGTATAGAAGTGTGTTTCATTCTCTGAAACAGTGAGAACCAAGACAGTTGGGTTTTGTATAGTTCTATTAATAATATAGTAAGCATCAAACAAAAAATATTTTCTGAGAAGTATGAGCTATGGGAATTCTATTAATCTCCTGAACTGGAACTGTAGAGGCTTAGAAAGCTTAAATCAAGGGCATCCAAATTTTGCCCAACTGAGGGCTGTGTTGGCATCTTGTCTGGAGCTTGAGGGTTGAATCTCATTGATTATTGCCGGCCTCCTCTTTAACATGGAGCTGCAGCTAATGGAGATAAGCTCAAAACTGGAGAGTAAAACATTCCTAGTACCTACGTTAGAGTTTTGGGGGTTTTTTTGTATTAAAATGACTACACACACAGCAGAAGGCAGTTCTTCTTTTCACCCCTCAATAATTTTCATGTTCACTGATTTCAGGATATACTAGCTTAGAATCTAAAGTTCAAGCTGGTTTCTTTCTAATATGTCAACAACAGTAATAAAATCTCTGCATGAAAAAAATGAGGTGATTTCATCTAACCTGTTCCTGTCAGTTCACTTACAGAACCTGCTTTGAATTGTGACAGTTTGGTTTCTAGTGACCAATTCCGACAATGCATAATGTATCATATAACAAGTAATCAGTAACAAATTAACAGAGAATTTTTCTTTAATTTTAAGCATTACCTTCAGTAGGTTTCTTTTTTTTCCCCCTTCTTCCTGGAGACTTGTAACAGTAATATCATACAAGGTCCTCTTGCAGTTGCAACATACTAGTGCATATATTGAACTCCACTCCGGGACTTCTGTATTGAACCTCAGAGTTCACAAAGAAATGTTCATTTGAACAGAAGTATCACTTTCTTCCGGGCTCTTTCCATAACATAATTTTCCTGCCATTCCATATTCACCCATTGAGAGCTATAAAATTATGATTTGAATAATGTCAAAATTGTTCCGTATTCAAATAAAAACACTTAGAGTAACAAATTCAGACTGTGGGACAATAGGCAGAGAGTTGGTTTCCCATCTCTCATATCATCATATCTACCATAACATTAGCATGTTTCTTGATAACATAGGTATGAATTTGTAACTACAAAGCTTTTACAGCTTTTGGTAATTTCTTTTATCTTTGGTTCCACGCACACACACACACCTGTTTCACTGGTGGTACGTATACCAATGTACATCATATCTCAGATTACACTTGTTGAATACACCAGTAATTAACTGCTTTACTTAAAACAGTAATTTGGATTCTTCAGAGCTCCAAGAACAAATGTGTGTATATGGGTATTTGATCAACCCACCCCTCTGCCTCTTGCCTTTGTTGTTATTTTTGGTGATACAACATTTTTGTTACATCATTTACATTAAATGAAAAACACATTTACAATTAATATTACACTGAGATTTAGATGCTAAACAAGTGGAGCAATAGAGATAGATTCATTGAAGTAATCCCACAGACAATAACTTTTTATTTCTACAAGATTTTCCTCTTTGGTTTTGGTAGCTGCAAATAAAAGGAGGTGCATATCAAATAGCTGTTTAAGATAAAGGCATGATTTGAATAGATGGGTGGGGAAAGATTTATTTTATTTCACATAGAAGAAAGTTGCTTTATGTGCAGGTGGATTGCAGAAGGTTTCCCTCTTCTGAAGCCCATCTGGGAAGTTAGTTTAGCTCTATTGATGTTTAAGACTCCTTCTTTCATCACAACCACATGCCAAGACAATAAGTAATTGAACTGCGTGTTTTGCCTTTTTAAAAAGGTGTAATCTCCTTCTGAAGTGTAGAGAGATGTTTAGCAGGATTTTTTCTAATTTATCTGTCATCGCACCATGCAGGCAAGGTTCCAAGCCCAGACTGCAGTATCTCTTTATCATCTCCTTTTGATGAACACCTGTTTCTGGTGTACAAATTTGTATCTGCTGAGATGCAAAATTGAAATAATTTTAACAGTATAAGAATAATTAGGAATCTTTTTTAAAGGTCCACCTGTTCAAAATACTGTTTTGTTTATTTCTACATTACATATAACATAGACACACATGCATAGCAATTCTGGTTGCATAGGCACAATTTTTCTGTAGTGTTTTAATCTAAAAAAGAAATTATTTGTAATTAAAAAATCTAGAAGTCTAGAAATGAGAAAAGGAAGGTGTATTCAGGCATAGGTTACAATTTGTGTACTGTCTCTAATATAGCTATTAAGAATAAATATTTTAAAATAATAGATTTCTGCTCTGTGTTTTCAAATTTATAATGTGAAAACAGATATGAGTGTAAATTTATTCACTTTTTTGATAGAGCCATTTTATTTACAATATTAAAATATATCTATTTCATTAAAATCCCTCACAAAAAAGTAAATACAATAGATTTTTGAAATTATTTTATGAATGTAGCTATATTTGGTCCACTTTAAAATGTATTTAAATGTCCTAGTTATTGTTTCTGGTTTTGATCATGGATCCTTTATTCATTGACTTATTTTATATCTTAAAATGTAGAGAGTTCTATTTTTTTATAAT
The DNA here is from genome assembly GCA_013400195.1 of Aramus guarauna. Lineage (NCBI taxonomy): Eukaryota > Metazoa > Chordata > Aves > Gruiformes > Aramidae > Aramus > Aramus guarauna. Next base: position 223,156 of record VXBL01006287.1, on the reverse strand, counting down.
AAATGGATTCAGAAATTCTAATAATTTGCTGCTTCTAATTTGTTATACTACTGATTAGAGAATATCTGACCAAGTCTTAAATTGAAATTTCAAATTAAAAAATGTATATTCATATATGAATGTAAAAATACATCCCATAAGTCATAAGTTATATCAATTTGTCATAGACTTATATCCCTTCATCAGTAGGAGAGATTTTGAAGGCTGGTTAAAGACTGTTATCAGTGGTTTATCAATATGGATAGGGGTGTATATTTACAATTACAAGGTAATTCATAAAGTCTGTTACTGTTTATATTTCCTAATTTAACTTCAAAGTGAGAAACCAAGTATATCTAAACTAGACAAGCATAATTTTTTTCAATAGATAATACCTCTTAAAATACGTGAAGAAAATACAATAAATTTAAGGAAGAGGGGAAATCTCAAATATATAAGTAGTTTTAGTCTCACTAGTATGTTTCTAATTTACTGAGGATATTAGGGAGTAATGTTCACAGACTAGTTGATTGTTAAATCAATCTCCATATCTTTCATATTTTAGTCAAATTACCTAACTCAGTTGAAGAGATTTCCTACTAATTTCTACTCCTGTCTCGAATACTTTTACTGCTATTGATCTCATGTACCTTTCATGGAAGGTTATTCCATTGTTTAGTGGAACAATGGAATAAAACTGACTATTAACTATAATGAACCCTATAAATGGTAGTTAAGAATTTAGGTTTTGCAAGTTTCCATTATAACACCTTGCTTTCATCTGCTTTAAGCTTGCAAAGCTTTAACAATTTGAGAAATTTTGCTCAACTAATTTCTGCTCTCAGCCTATGATGTTTTATGGTTTATTTGAAAGTGAAATAAAATCTCTGCAGCCATTTTGTAGATAGACGCAGCGGACACAAAATACTTCTTAAATCTTCACACTATAGAGGGAAATACAGTACTAAGAATTGGTTTTGACTGGGTTATAAAGGAAGAGGCTGAAGCATGGGCACACTCATCTGTAAATGAACACCTTGGCTTAACTTGGGGAAATAAATAGGGGGGGAAAATCCGTTTCAAAGTTTGTTTTGAAGAGTGGTTGTTTTCGGTATCTTAAGATTTTGGTAGAGTTTTATGAAATGCTGTGTTTGAAAGATAAAACAAATTCCTCACGTGGAACTCTAAACCCTTTCTTGTTTTGAGACGTGCTTTTTGGTCCATGGTCCTTCAGTTTCATCACTTAAATTTTCATAATTATAACTTTTAGGAAAAAAAATATTTATGTCAAATTAATGAACCATACCTAAACTGACTACTTTCTCTTTCATACTTTGCATATCTGTCACTCATGTTGCCATAGCAAGCTAACAGTAACAGGACCAGACTGAACATGTAACAATGGCAAATGCTATCAAAAGACTTTAGGATGGAATAGGAACATTACTGGAGTAAAGAAAATATATTATCCTCATTTTTTCCTTCCAACTTTGAACCTCTTCTAGTTGCTTACTGTAGCACTATAGCATTGAAGTAAGAAGTGCGGTTAGACACTGCCCTGGAAAGAGAAGTACCAAACTGATAGATTTTAGGTTGGTTGTTTTGTTGTTCAGTTTTCATTTTTGTGTTTGGGGTTTTTTTCTTAAAAAGGGGGCTGGGGGTGGTGGGCAGCAGATCCAGTGACACTTGAATGTTTTGGCAGATTCATCTTTTTCACCAAGTTATTTGCTTATTAAAAAAAAAAATACTTTAAAAATATATATTAAAATATTTTTTTATTTTTTTACTTTGACATTACTACATTACCTCTTAAATTTGATTGAATACATTGTATAATCAAATATAAACATTTTCTTTTCATGGTAACATAAAAATAGTGAGGGGGAAAAAAAAAGTTTCCAGAAAGCTGGAAAAGAAATTATTTGTCCAGCTCAGGATGCAAATAATGTAGAGTAGATGAAAATTACTGAATTAATAAAAAAAAAAAAATTATATACAATTATAGCATACTCTACAGAAACATGCAGAAAAGGGAGGGCCATTTATTTTTATTTTTTTCAATATGTCTATATTCCTTAGTTTATGCTATTCTACATGTTTTAAGCTTTCATTTAAAAATTAATTTCTGGGGTTTTTTTCCTCTTGCGGTGATACAGATGTCACAGTGCAGACAGACACCCTGTCATGTTGAATTTAGTCTTGCGGAAAGGTGTCTCTAGACAAACAATAACAGCAGCAGAAGTGGGACTGCCATGTTCCTACATCACGTTCTCTACGATGAGCACTTCACAGTCTAGTTGCAACCATTTACAGTCAAACCTAATTAAACACAGGCACGTTTTTCTTTCTACTAAAAGCAAACAACCCATGTATAATGGTTATATTGTTAACTTTAATAAAAAGCTACAAACTGTGAAGGATGAGATTCCAACAGCAAGGTTAAGTCAGTAATGTATGTACATAGAGTTTTGGATTCAGTGTGTTGTTTAACAGTTCAGCTAGTTAGAAAATACAAAAACAATGTTTTGAAAATTTTCAGTTTTATATGGGGATACATTCCAGGATTTAAAAATATTATTTTTATTTTGATTTTTTCCCAACTTGTTTCCATCACGAATGCTGACATTTGAAGTTACTTTTTTTACTTACACTTTTCTTAGGTAGTGCAATGAATGATGCTTTGTTGCCTAAGGAAATCTGACTTGTTGAAACTGAATATATGTGTGTACCTTAAAGTGTGTGAGTATACAGAATTCAGTGGAAAGAAAGGGTTTATGTTAAAATATTGACATTTTCTTTCTGAACAAATAAAGGTTTCAGAAAATATGAAAGTATATAGCTTCAAACAATAGTTTTTTTTGCGGCAGTAATCTTAGTTCCATTTTAAAACTGTATGGTAAAGGCAAGATCTAAACATGAAGCAAATTTCATCGTTGTTATTGTGGAGACTGTAATTTGATGCTTATTGATCATAGCCGTATATTCTCTACTTGCGCAAGGCTACATGAAGTAAGTACATGGATGAAGACACTGGTTTCATCATATGCGGGATGCAGTCTCCCTCATCTTTGAGATCAAGCTGGCAAGTG